>PVKE010001059.1:0-111026 GCA_004027555.1 Craseonycteris thonglongyai
AGGCCACGAGGACCGAGGATCGAATCCCGGCTCCGGCCCAGGCAGGACCCACATGCTGAACTGGGGAGTTCCCACAGTTCGGTTCTCTAGCTGTCTCTGTCTCTGTCTCTCTTTCTATCTGTCAAGAGTAAAATAGAAATAAATATGCACTGAAGATAAAATAATTAATCTCTATAAATATAAAAAGATATAAAAAAAATATATATATATCCTAGATACAAAGTCTTAGTCAGATAGGTGTCTTGCAAATATTTTCTCCCAGCCTGTAGCTTATCTTTTTATTCTCTTACCAGCGTCTTCCTTGGAGCAGAATTGTAAAAGGAAGTCCGATTTATCAATCTTTTCTTTCACAGATAATGCGCTGGATGTTGTAGCTAAGAAATCTTTGCCTAACCTAAGGGTGGAAAGATTTCTCCTGTTTTCTTCTGTAAGTTTTATAGTTTTAAGTTGTACAGACAGCTCTAGGATTTATTTTGAGTGTTTGCTTGTTTGTTTGTTTTTGTTTGTTTTGTATAAACTGGGAGCTATGGGTTGAGGCTCATTTCTGTCTGCATAATTGTAGTAGCATCATTTGTTGAAAAAATGATTGCAAAGCAAATTCACCGGACTTGTGTGTGTGTTTGGATGGTCGTGGGAGGGGCATGGGAGAGGAAAAAGAAATTGCCAACGGGCAGGGCTATGGAGCCTCACACTCCTGGGCACCAGGCCTGGGACTTGCAGCCTCCCACGGGCAGTGGGCCATCAGGCGGGTCTTGTCAAAGAGAAAAGCCGCTCCTGGACCTTGCCAGGCCTCATGTGGTTACTGTTTAACACCTTGGGTGAAAATGAGCTTTTCTTATAACCACTGAGAATTTGAATGCTGTTCCAGGCAGGTTGTCAACACGGCCTTTGTTTTTGGGCGTATCCTGGGTAGGACCCCTTGATGACCTCTCAGACGCCGAGCTATGGAGAGGAAACTGGTTGGGTGCTGAAACGCCTTCCTGCAGGTCTTCAGGGCCAGAAAGGAGAGGGCGGGATGTGAGCAGGGCATGATGTGGAGAATACCGGGCCTGGTGCTGTGGGCCCCGCTCTCTCCTTTCTCTGCCTGAGGCCTCTGCCTGGCCGTGTTCCTGGGATTTCTCTCCTGCGGAAATAACCGAACACGTGGATTAGCCTTTGTCCCACAGCTTGGTTTAGGATGTCAGAAAACTGGCAACAGCCTGAGTGTCCAAGGACTGATGCAATGAATTCTGGACGCATTTTTCTAGTGAGATCTCATGCAGCTACTTAAGGGGTGATGCAAAGGTCCACGGCGTGCGGGAGAGGGCTTGGAGGTCCCGTTGGTCCTGGACGGCCCGTCTGCTCTGTGGAGGCACTTTTGTAAATGTTGGATGCTTAGGTATGCACGTACGTGTTGCATTTACATGTTGCACTTACGTGTTGCGCTATGTACCTCAACGCACTCAGAGTCCGTTCCCTCTGTAACCAGTCCTTCATCCCGGCCGCTGTAGCGTCAGGGTTTTTACTTGATTCAGACATCCTGCCCTATTTGCCCACTGGACCAGGTGTCAAGTTCATGGCCAAGGAGCCTGGAGCTGCAGGAGGAAGGGCTGAGGGGCCGCAGGGAAGGAGAGGGAGGGGCCCACAGGGAATAGGGGCAGGCTGCCCGCCTCCGTCCACCTGTGGGGCAATGGTGAGGGCATCCGTAGCTTCGTTCATCTCCCTGACCCCCAACTATCACCAAAGGCTCTTGCTTGCAGATGGCTCCTTGGAAACCAGTGGGCTTAAAGTTAGTCTGACCAGATGTACCATTTTAAACGGAACAGAAAACAATACGTATGGCCAGCCTACAGGCCCCTTGAATTTAGTGAGACTAGGCTGGCCACAGGTACCGTTGGAAACAGAACAGTACCATTGTTTCTGTCGCATTTAAAATGGCACGTCTGGTCAGTCTAATTTAAAATTGGTGTGAGTCAATTTTATTAAAATGAAATTTTAGACTAAAGGTCACTGGATAAAACAGATCCACATAGTGGTGCTCCCTAAAAGGAGGGAGTAGCCTAGGCTCTGTGTATTGGGGACCCCCTTGTCACCCCACACATACACAGCCAGCCGCCAACCTCATCTCTGAAGATAGGAGGTCTGATCACTCAAGGGCAGGGGCCAGGGCTGCTGGTCTCCCGTCTACCCCACACCCAGCTCAGTGCCTGGCCCAGAGGAGTGCTTAGTGAGATGGCGGGTCAGTACACCACCTCCTGGTGGGCCACCATCAGGGCTGCCAAAGCCCAAAGCAAGTGTGTGGAGGTGGCAGCTGGAGGCTTGGATTCCAGGGTGATGTTCAAAAACAACTCCGTGTCCTGGCTCTGAGTAACCAGTAGTTACTACGATAGAGGGTGGAATGGGGATTTCTGGCAGCAGGCCTGGGGCAGGTGAGGCATCGAGGAAGGCACACAAGGGGTTGGGGACAGACACTTACCACTCAGAATGGAAGTATTTAAATATTTGAACTGATATGGCTGCACGTCATCCAAAGATGATGGATGGATGGATGGATGTTGGGTGGATGAATGATGGATGGATGGTGGGTAGATGGATGATGGATGAATGATGCATGGATGATGGATGATGGATGGATGATGATGGTATATGGATAGATAGATGGGTGGATGGATGGATGGATGGTGGATGGATGGATGGATGATGGATGGTGGATGGATGGATGGATGGATGGATGATGGCTGGATGGATGATGGATGGTAGATGGATGGTGGGTGGATGGATGATGGATGGATGATGATGGTAGATGGACAGATAGATGGGTGGATGGATGGATGGATGGATGGATGGATGATGGATGGATGGATGGATGATGGATGGATGGATGGATGATGGATGGATGATGATGGTAGATGGAAGAGAGAATGATAGAAAGACGGATGTGTGGAAAGGTGGCAGAGTGTGATAGCAGAAGGATGGAGGATGAGTGGAAAGATAGGAGGATGGGTGGGTGGGAAGCTAGAAGGATGGATGGACAAGTGGAATGATGAAAGTGAGGAAGGGCGGATGGGGGGAGGGGAGGGCATTTGCAGGAGGCTGGCGGGTTACAGAGGACAGCCCCTGGGTAATGGCTGGCTGTCGGCTCTGGACGCCCACAGGGAGTTTCCTGGTGCCGTACGTCATCATGCTCATAGTGGAGGGGATGCCGCTCCTGTACTTGGAACTGGCCGTCGGACAGCGCATGCGCCAGGGCAGCATTGGCGCCTGGAGGACCATCAGCCCCTACCTCACTGGTGTTGGTACGTGGCGTTCCCCAACCTTCCCCCACAGGAGACCCATGGGGGAGTGGGGAGCCAGGGGCAAGCACAAGGCCCAAGAGAGAGCCCTGGGATGGGGTGGGCAGATAGCCCCAAAGGGCTGCCATAGAGTATGGGCCAGAGAAGCTGGTTTGCTGTCCCCAGGGCAGCAGGAAATGAAGGTGCCACATCCTTGGGGTATTCAGACCACGTTCCTCCCCTTCTCCGGGCCTAAAAGGGACCCAGCTGCCCACAGTGGAGCTGTGACTACCCTGTCCTCACTAACAACCATTGTGGGAACTGCCCCACTGCTAACTACTACTAGCCACGTCTCCTTTCAGTGAGCACTTACTACGTGCCAGGCGCTAGCCTGCACAGTACAGGTGCGTGAGCTCACTGAATCGCCTCCACACCCCTGCGAGCGGGGCCGGCATCAGCATCTGCAGCATATGGCAGCTGGGCCCGCGTGCATCACAAGAGGGCCTTACACCCTGCCTGCCCCCGAGCTCCCTGGTCCGGCGTCCCCGGGAGATAGCTAACCCGCCTTCACCGCCCTGCAGCTCCCCAGGTGGCTCTGCCAGCAGCGGGACCTTTGACCAGCCCTGGTCATGCTCTGTTCTGCTCACCCCTCCCGCCCCACGACAGGAAGGCAGGCAGGAGGGCAGAGGGATGTTTCAGGAGCAAGGAGGGTGTGAACTTGTCCGTGACAGTCTCAGATGCAGACGACATGTGCCCAGTGGCCTCACAAATCATCTTCAAGCCCACACTGCCTCCCCGTCCTGAATGGCTGTTAATTTTTAACTCGCAGGTGTGTGGTTTTACAACCTGCCCGAGAAGCAATCCCAGAGGGCTTCTCCAAGGCAGCCTGTGCTGTGTAATAGGAAGGATACCAGATGTGTGTGCCCCTCGGGGGTGCCCGTGAATGTTTAACAACCAGCTCTCTAAGTGGCATGGTTGAGGGCAAGTCTTGGTTCGGAGTGTTCCTTCGGTGGCTAATTTCAGACTAACGAGATGTCCCAGAGCATGGGGGAGAGCAGAGACGCACACCATGGCTCAGGGCCCACCCTGGGTCCCGTGCAAGCCTGACCAGTGGGGGACAGCTTCTGTCCTGTCCCCTCCGGTCCTGACACACCTTCTCAAACCCCTGCTCCGTGCCACCCTAGGGCAGGGATGGGCCGAGTGTCCTAACTTCAGGGGAGCCGCAGGGGAGCAACCATGATGTCAGGTCAGGGTGACCCTTGGCAGGGACCAAGTGCTTCTCGCACTAGGTTTGAATCCTAGTTCTGCCACTTCCAGGCTGGGATGTCCACTTTACAACATTGTTGTGAGGCCCTGAGGCACATAAAGTACTTAGCACAGGGGCTGGCCCTTAGATCTTCAAAGCTGTCCTCAGCCTCCAGCCCTAGAAAATGGGAACACAGGTGAGGGAAGAGCCAAACCCTTAGGAAGTTCTCGCAGGGGCCTCTCATCACCCAGGGCGGTCACTGCGGGGTGTCCCAGGACACACAGGACGGGGCCACCACTGGGCGGGAAGGGCGTCCTCAGCAACCCCTACCTCTGCACAGGTGTCGCCAGCGTGGTGGTCTCCTTTTTCCTGTCCATGTACTACAATGTCATCAACGCCTGGGCCTTCTGGTACCTCTTCCACTCCTTCCAGGTGAGCTGGCCGCGCCCACGCGGGAGGGGGCAGGGCCCATGGGGTCAGGCGGGGAGGTTGAGATTGGCAGCCTTGGGGGAGCCAGAAAGTGGTGCAAAGGGCTGGGGGGAGGTTGAGCACCCCAAACTAAGCAGGGAGCTTCTGACCTGGGACCCGTGGACTGTGGGATTGTGCACGTGTGTGTGTGTGTGTGTGTGTGTTTGCACACACGCGTGAGTGGGCATATCTGGGGAGCAGGTCCACGGCTCTCATCAGGTTCTCTGTGACAGATGTGACCTCAAAAATCATAAGAACCACTGAGTGGTGGGCCCAGGGGGGAATCTGTGGAGAGAGCCCCTGGGGAGGGACGTTACTACACCCACAAGACAGGAGCCAGCTTCCCCCTCCCCCCGACCCTGCCTCCAGCCACTTGTCCTTCCAGGCTTCTGACACCAGCTGAGCCCTCCTGTTCTCTACAGGCCAAACGTTCTTCTAGAAGGACCACTGTCACCCCTGTAACACAGCAGGGCTACTCCCCAAGATGAACAGTTTAAACGTGCAGTTCTGATTATAAGCACAGCAGAGGCTCATTGCAGAAAATGGGGAAGGGGCTGAAAATTGTATGGAGAGGGAACCCTAACTCCTCATCTTCACCTGGGTGCCTGCGTTTCACTCTCAGGGACCCTACTCCCCACTGACCCCCCTCGCCTCCCTCCCAGCCTCTCCCAGATGGGAAGTGAGGTGAAGAGACAGGAGCTAGCTGTGCCCCTGAGCAAGGCCTTCGCGTGACAGACTGTCCCCAAGGTCCTAAAACAAGGCAGGGCTGGCCTTGGACTGTGGACAAACCCCAGTTTGTGGGGCCCTTCTCCGGAGCACTTGAATCTTTAGGGCCCCACTCTGGCTACCTAATCAGCCTTGCCCAGGTCGCCCCACGGGAAGATTCCCCGTGTACAGCCCTCACAGAAAGGACTGCCCTGGCTTAGCTGCAGCCCCGCGGCCTCTCCCCGACTCAGCCTGGAGTTCCAGGAAGCCTGGCTACACCCTGCCTCTGCCCACCTTCTGGGCAGAGACAAGGCAGCACCTCTTACTGTCCAGCCTGGTCACCGACCAGGTCCCTCCTCTGTGGAGGGCTGTCATGTGCAGTTGGGCAGGTTGTGCACTGCACAACACCACTCCAAACCACTGTGAGCATTATAGAGCTGTGTATTTATTAAAATAGTTTTCCAAAGGTGGGAGCCACATGTCCTGTTCTGACAAAAACAGAATAACTTGACCGTCTTCCAAAGGCGAAGACAGTGCTGAAGAAAGGAAGCGCCTTTTTCTCACCCTCAGAAGTGGGCGGGTGTAGTAGCAGCGGATTCACGTGCGTGTGCTGTGGGCCAGGTGCAGTCTTCCACACTTGGGAACAATTCACTCCTGGAATCATCACCGAAACGCCGACTCTGAACCCCAAGTCCCTGAGACAGCGGGGTGCTGAGGAGCTGCGAGGTTCACAGACAGCATAACTGTGCTTTTACCCAAACCGCTGCCGGGCGGGGCTCCCAGCCTCGTATGTGGCCTCTCCCCGCAGGAGCACGGGAGGGCGGGGCCGTCACAGCCTCAGATGTGGGGGTCCCCGGTAGCCCCGCTGATCCAGAGCGGGAGGCTTTGGTCCATACCCCAAGTCTCTCCACCCTGGCTGCACGCTGGGATCCCCCCAGACCTGTGAAAGCCACTGGGGGTGCAGCCTGGGCATCTTACCTGTTTACAGGCCCCTCCCCACTTCTCCCAGGTGATGCCGTCACGCCCAGGTTAGGAGGCAGGCCGGGCGAGCTTGGCATCAGCCCTGGTCCAGCCCGTCCCCCATAGGCTGGGAAGCCCCACGGCACTTCACGAGGGACCCGCCCACCTGACTGGGGCCAGGCACCCCGGTTCCCTCTAGACAGCCTCCGTCACCGTGAATCCTTGTCACTCCGCAGTATAGCCTAGGTGTCCTTACGTGACAGTTGGTTCCCCAGGGCCGAAAAGAGCATCCCTGAGGCCCAGGAAGGCCTAGACTGGGAAGTCACACGCATCTCTTCACCGCATTCCGTTGGTCACAGCAAGTGACAAACCAGCCCCGATTCAATAGATGCCACCGCCCCAGGGGAGGAATGCTGGGTGGCTATTCTTGGAAACATTCTGAGTCAAAGCTAGAAACTGGTTGTCACATTCCCATGGGAAAAAGACCCCGATTCCTGCCAGGGGCCCCAGCACACGCAGGTGCCAGCTGCTCCCTGGCACAGGGACCATGGCCCACCCCACCAGGGAGCACCCTGGGCCTTAGTTCTGTTTTGTCTGAAATATGGGGATTGAGCCCGATGGGGTGAGACTCGCTTCTGTTAGTGGAGAGTTTTGTCTAATGAAATCAGAGCTGATAGAACCCAAACACAAGCAGAAATGACTGACGTGTGGGGCTGGTCTTGGCAGGGACCCCTAAAGTCCCTCCTCAAAACTGAATTAAATCCACCACCCCATGGGGAAGCCGGGATGGCTCAGTGGGTTAAGCACTCGCTTTGCAGCCCTGGGGACCGAGGATCAAATCCCGGCCTTTGGCCCGTGCGGAACCATATGCTGAACTGGGGTGAGCTTCCCATGCAGGAGGCCCCCAGCCCGGTTCCTGCCCTGTGTGGCCCCCGCCCACCTGTGTGGAACGAAACCATGTTGAAAGCCGATGACGTACAACTATGGACACTGCTCTGGGCCCTCCCCCTTCTCTCTGTCTCTCTGTCAAAAACAATAAAATAAATCTTCAAAAATAAATAAATAAATAAAATTTTAAAAACAATCCACCACCCTTGCCCCTCAGCTCTGGGCTTCCTTGTAGTACTTGGCCTTGAGTCGTGTTCATTGTACCCGAACCTTTCAGGTCCCTTTGTTCCTAAGTGACAAAGAACCAGTTCAAACTAGCTGAAGCAGAAGAGGCTCCCGCTGGCTCTGATGGGTGTGTTTTGGGGAGATGGGGGTGCTCCCTACGTGAGTGATCAGGGGAGCAGATCTGGCCTTGTCCGGTGGGTGCTGCGTGGGAGGGGACACAGTTAGGGAGGCCGGCAGTTGGTGACACCGTCCTGGTGGCCATGGACCAGCTGCAGCCGATCTTGCGCTTTGGTCCCTGCGCTCTGGTTACTGCAGAGGTTGTGGGTCTGAGTTCTGCCATCATAGATGGTCTGGCCATTATTGTCCTTTTGCATATTCCGTCTCTCAGACCCATCGTAGAGTTTCGTCCTCAACCAACGCCTGTAGGATTACAGAGCGTAGAGCCCCCTCACCTGCCCCCAAGCCCTGCCTGGGCCCCAGACAAACCCTCTGATCCCTCCCTGCTTCCGGTGCTCCAGCCACCTGCCTTTTGGGGACCAGCACCCCTCTCTTCAAGAGCCCTGTATCAGGGCCACGCCCCGGCCTCCGCACCCCGACTCAGCCCTCAGCTCTCAGTGAAACACTTGTGTTGACCCCGCAGGACCCGCTGCCGTGGTCCATCTGCCCGCTGAACGGCAACCACACGGGCTACGACGAGGAGTGTGCGGCGGCGTCGCCCACACAGTACTTCTGGTACAGGAAGACCCTCAACATCTCGCCGTCCATCCAGGAGAGCGGGGGTGTGCAGTGGGAGCCGGCGCTGTGCCTCCTCCTGGCCTGGCTCGTGGTCTACCTGTGCATCCTACGGGGCACCGAGTCAACCGGCAAGGTGGGATGCGGGGCGTGAGGGGTGGTGCGCGGCAGCCGCCCTCCCCCGGCCGGTCCCCGAGGCTGCCTCCTGCCGTCAGGGGGCAGCCGCTGTGCCGGACGGTGCGCTGGCACAGGCCACCTCCCAGGTGGCTGTAAAGATGGCCAGCTGTGCCTGACGTCACAGCCCTAAATTTGGAAACGAGACTTTCCCACCACCTCAAAAGACAGGCATAGCTGTGCCAGCCGTTCCCAAATCCAAACCGCCCGCATGGCACCAAGCAACGGGACAGTGAATGTCCCTCCTTTGAAAACCTTAACTAGAACAATCATGTCCCGATACACCCGGCCACCTCCTCTCAGGCTGAGCTGCACGTCGGTCTCGTGCTCTAGCAACCCCACCGTCCCAGGCCGACCCCCAAAGGTTCTGGAGTCATCGGTGTGGGTGTGACCTGAGCAGGGAGCTGGAGGGCTCCCCCAGGGCAGTCCGGTTTGGGAACCGTTGCTCTTGGCTGTTGGGCTTATTGATAAGCCTTTTCTCCCTGGTGCATCCCCAGGTTTATCCCTGTGCGGGGGCTGAGCCGTGCCGTGAACTCTAGACGGCTCTTTGATGGTTTCCTTTGCCTGCCATCTTTCTCACGTGTCAGCAGATGGCCCAGACCCGTGTCCACCCCCTCGTACTCAGCCACTCCTCGTAGCAGACCCACCATGGGTTGGGTGTGCACAGCTCTTCATGGTAGATTTCATCTCCTACCCACCTGAGGCTTAGAGAGGACAAGTGACCTGCCCGAGGGCACCAACTCATTAGGCGGACCCAGCTTTACCCCCAAAGCCTCCCCGTGGGCTCGGTGTGGTGAGCCGCCTCCTGTGTGCACTCCCCCCGTCTCTCGTGACTTAATCCATCCCAGCGTTTCCCTTCTGAAGTTCCTAAGAGTCCACCTGTCCCCACCCTCATGGCCACCTGAGTTGCTTCCTTAACCCATCACGTTTATCCTGAGGCATCAAGAGCAGAACTAGGGGAAGCCGGGATGGCTCAGTGGGTTAAGTGCTCACTTTGCAGCCCCGGGGACCGAGGATCGAATCCCGGCCCCGGCCTGTGCGGACCCACATGCTGAACTGGGGAGTGCCCCCAGTTCAGTTCTCACCGGGGTGAGACCCCGGCCCAGTTCCTGCCCTGTGCAGCCCCACTCCCACCTGTGGAATGAAACTATGTGGAAAAACCGATGATGTGCAACTATGGAGACTGCTCTGGGCCCTCCCCCTTCACTCTCTCTCTCTGTCTGTCAAAAACAATAAAAATAAATCTTAAAAAAAAGAGCAGAACTAGGGGAAGTCGGGAGGGCTTAGCAGATTAAGTGCTCGCTTTGCAGCCCTGGGGTCTGAGGATTGAGTTCCAGCCCTGGCCCATGTGGGCCCATATGCTGAACTGGGGTGTGGCCCCCAGTTCGGTTCTCACTGGGTTGTGCTTCTCATGCAGGAGGCCCCTGGCCGAGCTCCCACGACCCCTCGCCCACCTGTGCAAGGAAACTATGTTGAAAACTGATGACATGCAACTGTGGAGACCGTTCTGGGCCCTCCCCCTTCTCTCTGTCTCTCTCTCTCTGTCTGTCTCTCTCTGTCTCTGTCTCTCTGTCAAAAACAAAATACATCTTTTAAAAAAAAACATTTAAAAAACAACCACAGCAGAACTACCCACAGTATTTTGGGTACCTGTGACGAGCCCAGTACTGTGTAGGACATTCTCGGGGGACGGCGGGTCTGTCCTGTGGCCGCTCGTCCCCAGGAGGCTGACTCCGCCTCCTGGCACCCCCAGGTGGTGTACTTCACTGCGTCGCTGCCCTACTGCGTGCTCCTCATCTACCTGGTCAGGGGCCTCACGCTCCACGGAGCCACCAACGGCCTGGCGTACATGTTCACCCCCAAGGTACAGGCTGGAGGAGAGGGGGCCCCGAGGGCACCCCCATTCATCCTGCCGTCTCCCAGGATGGCTGGGGAGAGGGGAGGACGGGTGGTGGGTGACCGCCGCCGTGTAGCCACGAGGTTGGTGGGAGCCCTCGCGGCCATGGTCGGGTGCGGGGTCACCACGGGCACCGGGTCACCGTGTCTGCGTCATCAGCCCTGTCCCTGCGGTTCTCCAGCTAGAGCAGCTGGCCAATCCCAAGGCCTGGATCAACGCAGCCACGCAGATCTTCTTCTCGCTCGGCCTGGGCTTCGGCAGCCTGATCGCTTTCGCCAGCTACAACGAGCCCTCCACCGACTGCCAGAAGCACGCCATCATTGTGTCGCTCATCAACAGCGCCACCTCCATATTCGCCAGCATCGTGACCTTCTCCATCTACGGCTTCAAGGCCACCTTCAACTACGAGAGCTGCGTGAACAAGTGAGCTGGGCGGGGAGCCCCGGCCTGGGTCAGGGGAGTCTCGGGGCGAGGTGCACGCAGGGAAGGCAAGGGGTGTGGGGCACAGGGCGCCGGCTCTGCAGTCCTCACTGCAGGTTCAAATCCGGGCTCCCCATCGTCACCAGCTGCAGCTGCCAGACCTGCTGCGACTCAGTACCACCTGCAGGGACAAGGGCAGGGCCAGGGATTCGAAGTACAAACCAAGCAGCCGTGGTTTCTTCTGCCCCATTTCCCCACCTCAAATGCAACCAAGCGCCCTCTGGCTGAGGCCGAGACGGCAGCCGCTACTTTCTGTTGCCCCTCTACCCAAAACACAAGACGCAGCCTCCGGAAGGCACACTGTCCAATACGTAGTCACGGGAGGCACACAGGGCTATTTACAAATGTAAATGTAAGTGTCTGTACATGCATGTACGTTTTATTCAAATTAATTCAAATTGTTATTTAAATTAATTTAAGTTTTTACTTAAATTTTGGGTTAAGTTGATTTTATTTGCATGTAAATTCATTACAATCAGTGCCTGGGTTGCACCGGCCGCAGTGAAGTCCTCAGCTGCCACATGTGGCTCGTGGGCACCATATCGGACAAGCACAACGTGGAAAACAGCCTGGCTCGCTGTGTGGGTTGCTTTCTCTGGTCATCACTGTGACTATTTGAGGCGTCTTCAAAGCCATTCAAAATACCCTCTTTTTAGAAGGTCACCAATCAACAGATTCCCTTTGTTGAGGACGTCGCCTAAGTCAGAAAAGAAGGGGCGGGGGTGGGAAAGCCCAGAGCCCAGCCTTCCGGAGGGTCTGGTGACCGTGGTCTCTCTAATCAGAGAGGGTCCATCTGATGCTCTGCTCTGTAGGGTGATTCTGCTGCTGACCAATGCCTTTGACCTTGAAGATGGCTTTTTGACAGCCAGTAACTTGGGGCCGATGAAGGGCTACCTGGCATCCACCTACCCTGGCCAATACAGCGAGCTGTTCCCACAGATTCAGAACTGCAGCCTGGAGTCAGAGCTGGACACGGTAAGGAGCCGGCCAGGTCTCGAGGACGGAATTCGTGTCCCTGCTCCTCCGAGGGAAAGAGACTCAGCCACCATTGTCCCAGGTGCTGCGATTATACTCCTAGTTCCTATAAAGTCCCTCTTGTTTCTTTAAGTACATCCTAAGTGGCTGTCCCAGCGGTGTCCCTGGGCAGCAAAGAGAGCCATCCACGAGGGTTTTATCTTTGATACTGTTGAAAATTGTTGGCTCAGGATAATAATAAAAAGCAGCTGAACTTCAGTAGGTTTTGCTATTGTTTCAGAATTCTCCACGAGAGCTTGCCCCCGTATGGTGTGTGCCCAGGGCTAACGATCCCACTGTGCCCACCGGGCTGCCATGGAGCCCACTTATGTTCTTAATCTAATAGCCCAACGCCTGCCACTCTTGAGGAAGGTGTTCTGATCTTATTTCTGATTCCTGCTGACTCTTCATGCTTAGTGGCTGGTCTCTGTGGGTTTATAAGTCTCTGTTGGCAAGGTCACTGCTTGATTATGATCCTGTGGATCATGGTTGGGGAAACACCGAGAGGGTCTGCCTCTGATTTGCTGCTGGTCGCCAGGGGACACCCCCACCATGACCCCTTTTTAACATCCTCAGGGGCTTTGTCTTTAAGCAGGAGTCCCAGGCTCAGTGTCCACAGCTCAGTACCCCTGCAGTGGTGTTACCGCCACAGGGACCCGGCCACCCGGAAGCCCTGCCCCTGATCGATGGCTGCCCACGGGCTGGGCCAGCCCCCCAGCCCTCTGCTCCTGCCACGTGGCCCCACCAGCCACCTCTGCTCCCAGCCCCTGGGGCCGCTTCCAGTCACTGTGACCTTAGCAGTAAAAGCCACACAAACGCTGCCTTCTCAGGGAGCAGAGGGGGGACTCAGTGTCCACGTTGACTGGGATGTCCCCACCTGGTACACATGGACTCCTGACAGCTCACACGCCGTGCGGCCCAGCAGAACCCGAAGGGCGGGTCTGCAGACGGGAGAGCCGACCTCCGCATGCGGCTTCTCATGGCCGTTGTGAGGCCCCCGCGCTGGCGTGAGGAGCCCCGAGTCCCTGGGGGAGTGACGGCCATCCTCTCGCCTGCACAGGCGGTCCAGGGCACTGGCCTGGCCTTCATCGTCTACACCGAGGCCATCAAGAACATGGAGGTGTCCCAGCTGTGGTCCCTGCTCTACTTCTTCATGCTGCTGATGCTGGGCATGGGGAGCATGCTGGGCAACACAGCCGCCATCCTCACCCCGCTCACTGACAGCACGCTCATCTCCAGCTACCTGCCCAAGGAGGTCGTCTCAGGTGAGCCAGCCAGCGGGAGAGCAAGTGCGGTTCGGGGCAAGCCGTTGGGTGAGTGGCTTAGTTGGCTGTGGGGACAGGGACTGCCCCACAGTGGTCCTGCACTCACCCTCTCCTTGCCCTGGGCAGCCCCGGGCACGTGAGTCACCCCGACATCTGGTTCTCCATGCCATGGGGAAAGGAGGTGGCCACCCCGACCTTGGGAAAAAGCCAGAGTCCCCATCCTGGCACCCAGAGCTCTCCAGGCTAAGAGAGAAACAGGTCATGTCTGTTCTAATCATGGGATGACAATGATAGCGCGTATCTTCCTAAGCACAGACTCAATGACCTTTGCATATGTATCCACCCACGTGACCCCCACTGAGCAAGACAAGGGCGCTTCTCACAGCCCAGAGCGCCCCCCCCCCAGTCAGGGTGCACCCAGCCCCTGAAGTGGCCTCTGCTCTGACTACCCGTGTAGGTTTCCCCGTTCTTAAACGTCAGACAGACGCGGTCACCCAGCATGTATCTTTGTGTCTGCTGCCTTCGCTCAAACTGTCAGACCCACCCGCTGCCACTAGCGGTTGTCTGTCCCTCCCCTGCCCGTGTACTGACCCATCCTAAGAGCACCGGCACCATTTACTGACCCATTCTGCTGGTGGTGGGCACGTGGGTTGTTAGTGCAAGAGCCTGCCTGTCCAATAGTACCTCCCCCTGTCACTCCACCACCCCCCTGCCCCATCCCCACCCTGTGGACCCCACCCTGCCCGTGGTGACGCCCTCCTTCCCCACTCAGGACCTCCTTCCCCCAGCCCCACTCCCTGAGGTCCGGCGCTGCCCCACCTCAGAACCTTCTAGCCCTCAGCAGCCCTCCAGCCCCTGTGCCTGCCGCGTGTGTGTCTAACTGCCGGCTACACTAACTGATTCTCCTTGTTGTTCCCCCGGGGTGGGGGCTGGGGGCTGGCCATGTATGGCAGGAGGAAGGGCTGGTGGAAGGCGTAGAGTCCAGTACTTCATGGCGTGCCCAAGGGAGGCAGCTCTGGAAGCAGAAGGGCCTGTGTCTGAGCCCTCACGGTGCTGTGGGACATTGGGAAAGTTACTCAGCAGCTCTGAGCCTTGGCTTCCCCATCTGTGACAGGAGGCTCCTGCTACCTGCCTCACAGGCTGGAGGATCCAAAGTGTGGCCAGGGCCTGGGCATGATGGGAGCTGGGCCGGCCTTCCTTTCTTCCCTTTCAATTCCACCCCCTCTGCTCAGACACGAGTAGGAAGTCTGGAAAGGGATCCTCAAGCCCCGATGCCTGCCCCATCCATCTCCCACAAGCCCGGGAGCTGGGGTGCTGGGATACACGGCACCCCCAGACCGCGATGCCCACAACTCTCCTTCCCATTGAGCTGCTGCCCCCGCAGGACAGTCCCGTGAATTAACGGCAGTGACTCCTGCTGTCACTCCTTGGGACATACACGCACACAGGCGACACACACTCAGAGAGGCCGAACCATGACAACTGTCCCAAGCCCCGTGGAGTCCCTGTGAGGTCCTGAGTTTGGGGGACCCGGCGCGGGCACAGGCGGGTGAGCCATGGTCTCGTGCCCCAGGTCTGGTGTGTCTCCTCAACTGTGCCATCGGCCTGGTGTTCACCGTGGAGGCCGGCAGCTACTGGTTCGACATATTCAACGACTACGCTGCCACGCTGTCGCTGCTGCTCATCGTCCTGGTGGAGACGGTGGCCGTGTGCTATGTGTACGGGCTGCAGAGGTGAGGAGGCCCCTTCCGGCCGCTGCTGGCCGGCTGGGGACGCGTCCAGGCCACAGAGCCTCCTCCGCGGGCCTCGCCCTCCTCCTGCGAGCTTGGCAGTGCTTGTCAGGGCTTTGAATGGGCCCCGCCCGATCCCAGCTAATTCTCCGCCTCCCCTCCTCCCTCCATCTGCCTTAACCCCGTACCTTCCCAGCTTCCTGTACTTCTACTTTGGATTAAGGGATATTTGCCTGCTGACCCCGTGGGACCCTGGTGGCCCCTGGGGCAGGGAGGGAAGCCTGTCTCCAGACACTCAGAGGTTCTGATCATCCTCCAAGCACGCTGACCAGAGTCCAGGGCCTTAGAAAACTCAGCCTTAGAAAACCTGGCCGACGGCAAAGCCGGGACGGCTCAGCGGGTTGAGTGCTCGCTTTGAAGCCCCGAGGACCGAGGATCGAATCCCGGCTCCGGCCCAGGCAGGACCCACATGCTGAACTGGGGAGTTCCCACAGTTCGGTTCAATAAAGAGAGAGAAAGAAAGAGAGAGAGAGAGAGAAAGAAAACCTGGCTGATTCACATCAGGGTCTCAGCCCTGGAGCACAGCGCTCCCTGGAGGGTTCCGGTCACCCAGGGGATGGACGGCGCCCTGGGGCTGAGAACCGCTGTCCAGAGCGGCCATCAGACCTGAGCACGCGTGGGACCCGCGTGCGACCCGCTGGAGCCCAGCTCACACATGACCTTGGGCCTCAGCCCCAGGGCCTGGTTAAGCAGGTCCAGGTGGGGTCCCAGGGTAGCAGCATCAGGGAAGCATCCCCCGCCCTCCCCATACACACAGGTTTGGAGGCAGGTTGGGGACCAGCTGTGACATTCTAGGAGCCAGGCCCCATGCTGAGGAGCCATGCTGAGGGATTTCCATAATCAAATAATTCCAGCCTGGAAGTTAAACAAAGCCAAACTTCTCTCCTGCAGGACTTCTCAAAGCCTTGACGAGATCGGTGAATCGCAAGGGGTTGTAATTTGCAGCATTTCCCCCCACAGCACTAACATCGTGAGGACACTAGTGTTAGAGTCACCAACTCTCCCCGCCTGCCCGGGACCGGGTGACTTCCTGGGACCTAACACTGGAAAAGCCCCCGGTTAACTGGGGCCAATTGGTCACCAAAGAGATGCCAGTCTAGAGGGAGAAACAGATAGGTCGCCTGAAGGGATGGGGGGTATTTCAGGGTAAAGAGAGAAGGCTGGGGAGAGAGGAGCAGAATCTCGGGCCCCCTGGAGGCGCTGAAGAGGGGCGCAAGTCCACCCAAAGTGGGTGGATGGTGGCAAGTGGTAGGGATGGCGGGAGAAACCAAAGGCGGCCTGGGGATTTTGTAAGCGGCCATACCCGGGGACGACCAGCAGAGGGCAGGCTTCCTGCTTGCTCAGGGAGCAGCGCCATCTGGTGGCCACCCGGCAACATTGCCGCGCCGCCTTTATTTCTGCGCCAGCTCGGCCCACCTTTATCCAGGAAAGTGGAGGGCAGGGCAGGTAAAGGGACAGGAGAACCCAGCGCTTCCTACCACGCGTGGCCTTGAAAATCCCAGGTGTGCACATGATGCACGTGAGTCTTCGTGGCCTAGAGCCCAGGGTCCCAACTAGGTCAGCGGCAGCATGGGGGCAGGTATAGAGGTGTCTGCGGGCTTGTGTGGAAACTGAGGACAGTGAGGCAGGTCACTGACTCAGCCCGGCCCGTGCCTGCACCTCCACGGCTGCCTCTCACGAATGTTTAAATGCCCTGGACAGGAGGCAGGCCAGCACCCAGGTGCTAGGTTAGCCACCCCTGGGTGCCCTCCTGAAGGTCGCATTTCAGCCTGGCCTTGGCCCCTTCCTCTGTGACCATGGGGACATGGCTGGGTCAGCATTCCCCATGGTGCTGAAGATGCTTTCCATATTTATTTGTGGTATGTGTTAACAACACATGCTTAGCCTATCAAACCCACGATGGAAATGGATGCCGTTGTGCGATTGCTAAGATTGGACAAGAGAGTCGATTTGCAGAAAAGACAGTCTGCAGACAGGAGGCACTCACCGGGGTGGCTGCGGGCTGCACTTGGCCGGGTCCAAGGGCCGCAACCACATGGCTTTCTGTGCCCAGCCTGGCTTCCCCGCTGTGGTTTCAGGGGACAAAAGGGCTTCCCCCCTGGGGGGCATTTCTCATGGGCAGTGAATCACTGGCAGATAGCAGGACAGGAGGGGTGGGGCACAGCTGTCCCCGGTCCCCTGGCACTGAAGATGGCCTGACAGATGTCCCGCCACGCTCTCTGTCCCTGCCATTGCTGGGAGCTGCCCTCTGGTTTGTACCCGCAGCTTCCAGCAGGAACATGCCTCCTGGTGCCCACAGCGCTGTGAGGCTGGTGGGGGCCTCAGCCCATCTCCCCGCCCCACCCCCAACACCCCTCCATCCCGAGTGAACCAGAGCAGCCCCGTGGTTGAGTTCAGATCTCACTGGTGCCCAAACTGAGCACAGCGTGGGTAACGCAGACGCTCTCGCCCGCTTTCCAAGTAGGTTTGGAAGTGACCTGCAGGCCATGACCGGCCGCGCGCTGAACTGGTACTGGAAGGCGATGTGGGCCTGCGTGAGCCCGCTGCTCATCGTCAGCCTGCTGGTCTTCTACCTGTGCGACTACGTCCTCACCGGGACCCTGCAGTACCAGGCCTGGGACGCCGCCCAGGTACCCGCGGTCTCGGGCCCGACCTCAGGCGGGAGGAAGTGTCCACGGCACAGGCAGGGACACAGCACCCAGGTGTTTAAAGGCTCTCCGCCCTGCTGGGCTTTGAGTGTTTCAATATGCGCTGCAATCGATGGAGGGTCAGATTCCCCCAAGGACTTCACAAGACCTGGGAGCTGGGAAAAGCGCTTCCCCTGGGTCAGCAGCCGCTCTGGCTGCCTCCCAAAAGGCTGAGGAAGCCTGGAGGGACCGCCCTGCCCCTGACCTCTGCCCCTGACCTCTGCCCCTGTGGGGACTGGCATTAACACTTGAGTTGCTGGCTCCCGGGAGGGGCTGAGACAGGAGGGCTCACCCAGGGCACTGGCAGCAGCGTGTCGTCCGTATTCAAATAGCCAGGACAGCCACGCCGGTGCCGGGCACACTGTCTGACATTCGGCCTGAGTGTCAGACACACTGTCACTGAGGAAGTGTGGCCAGTGAGGCTTTCTTTTCCTGTGGGTAGGAGATGCTGTGCTTTAGCCTTCGGCGTGTGTGGTGTGACCAAAGGGGTGAAGCGCTCGGGGTGCAGTGCCCACCCCTCCACGCACAGGCTGGGCCCGTCCTTCAGGGTCCCGCAGGGGTGCCCGGAGCGGTTCTGCGGGTGTGGCGGATGAGGAGGGTGCTGTGTCCCCACAGACTGAGTCTATTGTAAGACGCACGAACCACAAATTCGCTGAAAAATGAAACCCAGATGCCCGCTGCTTATTAGTTTCCCCAGACACAAGAGGAGGCATCCAATGGCTAGAACGCCCTCTAAGTGTTTCCGCCCGTTTCTGCACTTGTCAGCGCAGAACAAACAGATGAGCAGGTGGGGAGCACAAAGGCCGGGCTGCTCCTGGCCCCGCTAGCGTGATGGAGGTGACAGCGGACACCTGCCCCCTGGACAGGTCCCATAGTGCCCGGTGAAAAGGTGGCATGTGATGACTTTTCGGCCTCATGTCGTGTCGGTGTTCGTGCGCTTGCATTTAGGGAAACATGCAGCCTCCCACCCGCTAAATTCACAGTCCATCCAGACCCTACGGCTGCCAACAGCCACGTGTAGCCGCTGAAACGCGTTAAGATGAAACAAGGTGTTAAACTCGGTTCCTCAGGCTCACGGGTCACATTCCAGGTGCTCAGCCACCTGTGTCTGGCGGCTGCCGTACTGGACAGCACCCATGTGGAGCCTTTCTGTCTTTCCAGAAAGTTCCGCTGGACGGCTCCGGGCTAAGGGCAACCCCCAACATTTAGGTGCCCTGCACGGAGCCCCAATGCAAGGTCCTTGGTCCACCTTCTGGTTACTCTTTGCGGGTCGCTCCGCGCACACTGGTGGGAGTATTTGGAAGAGAAAGGAGACCAGGGAGTCCGTCTGCCCAGCGCCAGCCGAGCTGGGAGGCCTGGGCCTGGCTTCGCTCTGACGCCGGTCTTCTCCTTGCAGGGCAAGCTCGTGACCAAGGATTACCCCACGTACGCTCTGGCCGTCATTGGGCTGCTCGTGGCCGCCTCCACCATGTGCATCCCCCTGGGGGCCCTGGGGACTCTCATCGGGCGCCGTCTCAAGAGGGGAGATGCCGCCCCCGTGGCCTGAGCCCTGGGCTTCCCCAGGCCACCAGTAGCAGCTCACTGTCCCCAGCTGGGACGTGCAGCTGGGACATCGGTGACAAAGCGTTCACTGCAGAAGCCCTCAGCCCAGCCTCTTCCTGAGCCTTAAAGAATCAGGAAGGCACGCAGCAAGAACACCCCCTCGGGGGAACCATACCCCTCCCCAAGGGGCCCCTTCTCTCCTCTGCCCACCCCCAAGGTCGGACGTGCTGTCTCCTGATCACCAAAGGGGCGGGTTCAGGCCAGTCTTGAAGACAGTAACTTTCTTGACTCTAGGAAGGTTCTAGCATTAGGGCATACTGAGCTGAAATTCGACTATTGTTTTAATGGGATAAAATGTAAGCTTTTTTTTTTTCTAAACAGATTCCAAAATATTAGAGGGAAGTCATCTTTAGATCCATATAAAAAGGAGTTTTTAAGTGAGATGACACATCGGAATGTCCTTGGTGCAGAATTAGTTCTTTTTCGAGTCATAGTGAATATTCATGTGCTGGGTTCTCCTCTGAAGGGACCGATTGACGTAGAGAAAGGAGGCCTTCGTTTGGGAGCCACACAGGGGGTCACTTTTCTCTAATCTGAGCTCTGTCACTTCAAGCCCAGGACCAGCCTTCTCTCTAAAAATGGTCCCCACTACAGTCTGAAGTCGCAAGCCGCCATCGGCACGGCTGCGTGAGAAGCTGATGGGAACAGCCCCTGCCGATCGCTTCTGCGTGTTTTGGGAAAGGTGTCAGCCACTGTGGGGATCCAAGTGCCTCTGAGTTTCCCACACACCTTGTGTCACATTTCGGCATGACAGCCAATTCTACAGGAAAGACGAGGAATGCTCCTTACGGTCGATTTTAAATTATTTATCTGTACATATGAGTAAGTAAGTTTTCTAGAATGTACATAACTCAAACAGAGCCTCTTATAACTGAAGACACGCCGTATTTATGATAAAGCTTTCATCCACCATGTGAATGTCTCCTGTCTTTTCTTTTTATTCTGCAGGTGTGTAGGGCAAGGTTATTCCTAAAGTGTTCCTGTGCTCACAGCCTGTGCTTCACTGAGACCATGAACTTCAGAAAGTTCCTTTGGGTAGATTTGTACAGACATCTCTGAAGATGCTTTACACCCTCAGCTGGAGATGTCTTTCTGTCTTAACTTCTTTTTAAAAAATTTATTTTATTGTTTGAGAGAAGGTGAGAGAGAGAGAGAGAAGGGGGAGGACCCAGAGCAGCCTCCATAGTGGTATGTCATTAGGTGTGACGTGGTTTCATTCCACACAGGTGGATGTGGGGCTGCACAGGGTGGGAACCGAACTGGGCGAGAACCTTCGCCGCCATCCCGGCGGTTACCAGTTGCGCTGCAGTTCAGCATATGGGTTTGCACAGGCCGGGGAGGAGACTCAAACCCCGGACCTCATGATTGTGAGGCAGGCGCTGAAACCCTGAGCTATCCCGGTGCCCCTGTTTTAACTTCTTTTTATGCTACAAACTTTCCTGTAGCATTAGGAAGGTCTTCTGCTCTCTCATCAATATTGCTGCTTCATGTAACGGCCAGTCCTAAAAAGCTCATTTGTCTGTAAGATGGATGGACCAGTGTTTACTTAGCCCACAGTCAGTCCTCTGATTTCTCATCAGCGGTTTCTTTAGTGTCGAAAACCCTCGGGCGTCGAGGCGTGAAGGGCAGGCACACTCAGTGGCAAACACACAACACAGTCTGTTCCTGAATCCTTACCAGTCAGCCCCCAGGTACGGTCACTGCCTGACAACATGGGCGCCCCCTCAGGGGGTCCGACATCATCAGTCCTGAATGCCAGGTGTCCCCAGGAGCAAGGAGACAGACATTGTCCTAGGTCATGACCTTACTCTCGGTTACTGTGCTTCAGTGGTCTCTACCTCGTGGGCCATTTGAACCACCTGTACGTGTTTAAAACCCCAAAGTGCAGGCCACACCCTAGAAGCAGCCTAGCCTGAGAACCAGTGTAAGAAAGAAGGAGGTCGGCGTGACGGTCGCCGCGTTCTATCGTCGCGCGGCCCTTGCGGCACCCAAGCCCGCAATTTCGGGCCCCAACGGGGACCTGGGCATGCCGATGGAGGCGGGTGCGGAAGGCGAGGACGACGGCTTTGGGGAAGCAGAATATGCTGCCATCAACTCCATGTTGGACCAGATCAACTCCTGTCTGGACCACCTGGAGGAGGAGAACGACCACCTCCACGCCCGCCTCCAGGAGCTGCTTGAGTCCAACCGGCAGACTCGCCTTGAGTTCCAGCAGCAGCTCGGGGAGGCCCCCAGCGATGCCAGCCCCTAGGCTCCAGGAGCCCCCAGCCAGGCCCCAACCCTGCCTCCACAGGCCAGGCTCTGGCCTGGGCACTCACCACCTGACCTAGATACCTTCTCAAGGGCTGGCGTCCGGGTGCCCTGGTGGGTCTGCCTCCCTGGGCCACCCTTCAGATACTCCCCTCAGTTTGCCTGGGCCGGCCCCCATCACCTAGCCTCCCCTCCTGGGGCCAGGTGTGGACCTGCAACCCACCCATCCTGCCTCCCTGCCCAATTCCTGGGCACTCTCTGTCCACGCCTTGAATGTCCACATTAAACGGGTCTCTAACACCAAAAAAAAAAAAAAAAAAAGAAAGAAGGAAAATAGGTCAGATGCTTAGAAATATTTACGTCAAAATGGCCTTTACAAGTTTAAAGGTATTGTTGAGCATTTGCAATTGCATGGAAAAGTCTTGTCCACAGAACACTTTTTGCCCCCGAAAGGCAGCGAGATGAAAGGCCATCTGCAGAATAGTGTGCTCCTGATGAAGCCGCCTCACGCTTCCGTTTGGCTTCAGTCTGGCTTCTCGGAATTTTATAAGAAGCAGAATGTTCTTGGTAGTTCTCTTGAGCGAGTGATCAGTCCTGTCTGGAAAATGCTTTTGTTGACTGTTTCCCAGGCACTTCACAAAAGCAGTCATCTTGACATGTGTCCACCCCTCTCCAGTAAGCGGAAGAGAAAAAGGGACATTCCTGTACACTTAGCAGTAACCATGGCAATAAGGCTGAATCACTAACTGCAGAAAGCTTTCCATTTATACTGGAAACCTAAGGACCTTTGACTTACTTAGCTCTAAGGAATCAGGTGGCGAACTATTGGGTGTTTAAGCACTTGGCACCATAAATAAAACCCTGACCAAGTAGAGCTGTGGGGTTTGGTTGTTTTGTCATTGACTGGCAGCTGTTTTGAAATCTCTCAACACAAGATTTCGCCTCCTTATGCAAACACAAGCTAACGCTGAAAAGTGGAAAGTAAAGGAGTGGAGAATCTGGTCTGTTTTCTAGCACCGTTTCCGTGTTCATGTCCTCACATAAGCAGTGAGGCCGCAGAAATGCGGGGTGTGAAGAGATGGTCGGAAACAGTAGGAAAACAATATTTCTAGTTTTCCAGATTTAAAACAGAAGACGAGGAAGCCGGGATGGCTCAGCGGGTTAAGCGCTCGCCTTGCAGTCCTGTGGTCCAAGGATCGAATCTTGGCCCCCGCCCCCTGCGGCCCCATATGCTGAACTGGGGTGTGCCCCCAGTTTCGTTCTCGTTGGGATGAGCTTCCCATGTGGGAGGCCCCCGGCCCGGTTCCCGCCCTGTGCAGCCATGTCACAACTAATGACGCACAACTATGGAGACTGCTCTGGGCCCTCTCCCTTCTCTCTGTCTCTCTCTGTCTTTCTCTCTGTAAAAAATAAATAAAATAGATCTTAAAAAAAGAAAAATAAAACAGAAGACAAGCTCTCTGCGCTGCAGCAGAACCTTTCCAACCCTTTCGAGGGGTGTCCTGGGCGTCTGCCCACCTCGGGGTCCCCCTTTGGCCAACGTCTAGAGAAAACAGCGGGTTAGAACTATGCCTGAGCGGGAGAGTGTGCGCAAATCGCTGCATTTGACTTTTTTGTATGTGTCACTTTACGTGGAAAACTGACGCACAGCTGTTCTCCTTCCGAGATGGAAAAGCTAGGCAGAGAACAAACTAGCTCACCCACCATTTGCTGACATCGGTCAGGGGAAGGAAAAAAAGGATTTAAACCTCCCTTCACCAGACAGAAAGCACACCTACACACCTGAAATTCTGAGCCAGACTTTTGTGACCAGTTTCTTACCTTTGAGTGACTCTTCTTTCTGTCACCCACCGGTGTAGTTCAGCCTCTACTGAGATCACCAGCTGGAATATGACAAAGCAGCCCCTGGGGAGGTGCTGGGGACAGTGCTGAACAGGACAGACACGGTCCCTGGCCTCTATGACACTTTCCTTCTGGCAGGGAAGAGACAATGATAATAAACGAGTTGGTTGCAGACGGTGATTGTTTCTAAGAAAGAAAGAAATGGGCCAAGTGATGGAGTGAGTAGGGCAGCACCTCAATTGGATGGTCGAGATTTGTGAACTGCATTTTGAAGCAGAATGAACTAGTTATTGGAACTGCTGGAAGGTTCATCCAGGCAGAGAGAGCAGCAAGTGCTAAGGTCCTGAGGTGAGAAAGAGCACAAAGGCCTGTGGCAGGAATGCAAAGGTGACATGGGAGGTGGGCTTCGAGGAGTGGGCAGGGCCCGGTCACATCGGGCTTGTAGGCCAAGGCAATGAGCTTGGATTTTCTTCCAAGTGCAGCAGAACCCCCTGAGGATGTAATATGGGGCCTGTGTGATCTGATTTACACAGAACAATCCGCAGCAGCTGTGGACAATGGGTTGGAGAAGGTTGTAGATGGGGGAAGTTGAGAAATCGCTCCAGGTGCTCAAGTTCGTGGGAGAAGTGATGGCGACATGGACTTGGCTGGTTATATTGGGGTGTGTGTGGGGTGGGGGCGTAGCCTAGACTTGCTTATGGACTGGCTGCATAGTGGAGGGAAGGGTAGGGGTAAAACGCTTGACTTACTGGGTGGACTCTGGTGGCATTTTCAGAGATGGGAAAACTGGGAACGGAATATACTTTAAGAGCTCAGTCTGACAGTTACATTTGGGATGTCTGTGAATCAGGGGGAATATTTGGTAGGCAGCTGAACTTAAACCTTGGGAAAGGTCTGGTCTAGAGATATGCATTTGGGAATCAGCAGCAGAGAGATGCTCTTTAAAGCCGCAGGTCTAAGTGATGTCTCGCAGGGTGAGTGTGGATCTAGAGAAGTCCAAGTACTATTTAAAAAAAAAATCCAGCATGTCCACCATGGCCAGTCTTTCCTCTCATTGAGTGATGGGGCCTGTGTCCCTTCCTCCTGAATCTGGGTGGTTGTGACTGCTCCAACCAGCAGAATATGCAGGCTAGATCATAAAAGGCCCCGCAAGCTTCCGCTGGAGCTGGAACACTCACTGGGCAGCCCTGAGCCACTGTGTGTAAAGTGTAAGGACTCAGACGTGGCTGTGCCACACAGCCACATGGGTGCGCCCTGGCGCTCATGGCAGGTGGAAGCCACCCACCGGCCATCCAACCCCCAACTCCTGCCCCACAGCGCTGAGATTACATTCTGGAAGTAGGTTAACTGGAACATGCACAGGGACAGGGGTCGGCAAGTAATGTTGCAGGAAACCAGAGAGAATGTGGTCCCAGACGCTCCAGGAGGACAATTCTCCTGAACATGACTTACAACCCACTCATGCTACTGTTCCTAACCCCACTGTCTAAACCCAGTGTTTAAACTCTTTGTTTAAACCAATCAAATACCGGCTTAAGCTCCCTAGTAGGAGCTTAAGTTAGGACTTAAAAGGTAATGTGACAGCTTAATGGATGACACTTTAGCTAGAATAATAAACTGGCAATAGGCACTGAAATTGGTGAATGGAGGAAGACAAACACTTGGACCTTTGGTTAAAACAAAAATTTATTCTCAGGACAATCTAGAAAGGGAAGTGCTACGAACAATCAGGCCATCTGACCAGTTCCCTGGTGCAGTGCGTTCACTGTAATAACTAAACATGTCTTAAGTCCTTCATAAGTGCCTCTCCCCCACCCCAGGCCCCAAACTCAGGAGGGAAGCAGGGAAGCTTTAGATTGGGCAGGGGGACTGACCTCCAGCGAGGCGGGTTCCAGGCACCCCTCTTCCAAAGAGGGAAGGTGGCAGAGGGTGACAGCGTGGTGGTGCCGACTCAAGGGAGCTGAGCTCCCCACCAACACACACCCGACATTTCTCTTTTTCCCCTTATTTGGGCTTCGTCAAGGTCGCCAACTCTAGTCCTGAGACAAAAAGCAAATCTCTTTCACCACACTGATGAATTTGCACCAGGTGATCTGGGGATTACCCCCACTGCTAGTCCTCTCCAGCTTTTTCTCTTGTGACTACATGTAAGACTTAAGAGCATAAGCAGACGACTTAGGTAACACACTAGCTAGATCTCATGTATACTGAAGTTATGACCAGGCAGAACCCTAATGTATCGTTTCCCCCGTGCAGAGAAAGGTTCTGATGGTGACATGGGACACCTAGGAGTGTATCAGAGGGAAGGGCAGGCGTGGGGAGGGCGTGGTGGCAGGGTGGCTGGCCAGCCCTGTGCAGGGCATAGCACAGGGCATAGCCACGTGCAGAGACGAGCAGGGCACAGCACAGGGAAGTTCTGCGAGGTTCCTGAGGGGGAACGCATGTCCCAGATGCTACCTCACTTCCCCCAGGCTAGGGTCTCCCAGGTGCCAGCGTGTTCACATGGGCAATTCCCTTAGGCTCACTGACAACTCCCCGTGGCCAGACAGGACATGTTCTAACCAGCAATATTGTTCAACTTATTGGCTAAGACCTGACCACGTTGAGAAACATTACAATCTGGAGGTGGGGGGACAGGGAACATCTTTTAATGGACATTATATTTTACTCAGTATTGCTCTGGTTTTATCTTTAACTAAAAATACAACTATAAGGATAAACTTGCTTCTTAAGTGATCATAACGGAAAACAGGATTTCTGAAGCTATTAATTTTCTTATTTCCTTATACCCGTATTGTTTAATTCGTCTATAACGACCATGCACTGCCTGGCATGCTTTTTCAAATCTAAAACACATTCCTTTCAGAACAAAGTGCAGAACGACATCCAGAGAAGTTAGAAAAGAACATGACATTTTATTTCACTGGGGGATATACAGTACATGAATTTAGCATAGAATCACTGCAGGGTTCTGAAGGACAGACAGCTTACGCCCCGCCGCGTCCGTCCACGCGCTGCAAATTAGACACATCCTGGTGCCGGTTTGGTCTCCACTGTAGCTGATGAAAGAAAGCTCTGCGGCGTCTGAGTGACACGCTACAGGAGACCGGAACGCAGTCTCGAGAGCTCATCTTTGGAACAGGTTATGCTTATTTACATGTCAAGAATAGGTACTTCTAATTACTTCCCCTAGTGGGAGTTTCCATGACTGATTTTAAGCTACAGAGGGTCTTTCAGCTATTATTTCCTTTACAGTTTCTAAAAGCAACAATTCTTATTGATGTTATAAAAGATGATGTTGAAAAAGAAGGAAATGCTGAAATAAAGGCGCTTTTAGAGATATTTAAGAAAAATATAAGGTACCACTCTTGAAAAGAAACTACATATTTCCAAGCACAACACAAATACTGTAGCAGTATTTAACTGGACAGTTGTCAGACAATGGTAAGTACAAGACCTTGCATACTTTTCTAGTATTTAAACCTCATAATTACAATTTGAATATACAGCCTGACTTACACTGATGCAGAGCTTCGAAAGCATCTTCTTCAGGTTTGTTTTTACACATAAACTAAACTTTAAGTTGGTCCTTGATTTGGAGAACTCCTAACTACTGGAAGCACTAATTTCAGACACACTATTTGGTAGCGATAAGAGCGTGTGCGCAGCGGTGTCCCCACCCACCCTCTCAGGGGCCGCCCACTCCATGAACGACCAAGGAAGGGCTCTCTGCGCACTGGGGCAATCAGAGGCGGCTTTGGAGCATTAGCGTGAGAGAGACGTTACATTCTTAGATCCATTTACACCCCTTCTTAAAAGAGCCAAGGACACCCGTGCATCCCCAGGGCACTGAACTGCTGGTCCGGCTGCAGCAGTTCAGGCAGCCCGACGGGAACCGTACGAGGACACCAGAATCCTCTCCCCACTGCGAAGTCTACTACATGACGTCTGTAAGAGACTCGTATTTTACACAGAGCAGTCAGCTTATTGCTCAGAAGAGTCCACGCTTGTGAAGAGTATGCTTGCTAACAGCGACTGCTTCCCATGACAATGAGACTGAGCTAGAAAAATAATTTTACTGTTAAATAATGAAAGATGCTAGATTTTCTTTATATATATTATTCTGCAGCAGATGATTAAACTGACAATGAATAGATGCCTTTCATTCTGTGAGCTGAATTCAGGTTACATTTCAATGATCGAAGAGCTGCGATTTATAAATCTAACTGTCCCCATGGTAAAGAGATCATCAAGGCAGTAACACCAGATCGATTTGAAGTCATCACCCCACACAGAGCACAGATGTGCTTTCGGATAAAGGCTGAGAAGACCTCAGACTCATGTGGAAAGCGGGTCAGTAAAGACGCCAGTTCTGCACAATGGAGTCTTCCAAGCCAAGCCGCTTTCCACAGACACAAATTCAGTCTATCTTCTCCTTCTGGACTAATCTGGGAGCATCAACAAAATCCTTGCCATTGTAAATAATAATAAAAAATGTTCCAATGCTTGCAACGCCCCAGAAGAGCACATAGGCCAGAGTTTCTGTCCAAGTGTCACCTGTTGATATATAAAAAAAAGAGCTGATGAATGTCATTTTGTTGATACCAGAGCCGCTCTCAGCTGTTCAGCACATCCTGACGACTCTGGCTAGTGTGACAATCCTCCAGGGGCCCGATAAAGCATCCACGGCGGGGCCCTGCCCAGGGGCAGGTTGGGGAGCGGGCACCCCGAGAAAGCACATTTCTAGCAAGAGCCAGATAATGCTGCTTGTTTCTCCAGGGGCCACACTTTCAGAACCACCTGACTAAACTATCCATGTCATGGTACATAAATAATAATTATTACTCTTTGATTATATACTTTAATATTACATGAAACTATTACTGGTACAAGTAGTTGAATTTACAGTTCTATTTATGATAGATATTAGCTACTATCAAAATACCTACACAAAAAATAACTTCACAAAATACACATGCTTCAGGCAAGTTAGGTATTAAAGTCAAGAGTACAAAACAAAAGCCAGTAACGTATTTTAATTACATATGTAACACAACTCTCCTGAGGTGCATTTTTTCAACTCTGGAGTTCACGAAGGTTGGCAACAGGCAAGGAGGTTTCGTTCTACTCCTTGAACAGCTGCCCCTCCTGCCCCGTCTTTCCGGCGCTAGCACTGGCCTCGTCTGTACACAGGGAAACGGCAGAGGCCAATAGCCAGCAGGCGAGCTCGCCGCGAGAGAAAAGGGAGGTCTAGACTTGGTCCTAATTCACTGTCAGGGGTCAGCTGTACTGCCTGCCTACTCTTAGGAACCACAGGCTGAGCTGTTGGTCTTGACTTTCTTGCCTCCCCAGGGCTTCTATAGGGAAATGCGAGCATACAGTCCAGAAAACATGGAACAGATAAAAACAACAAACTGGCCAATTCAACAATGAAGTGGCTTCCAGCAAAGTGCACCTGGGCAGGGTTTTAAAGAAAGGAGGTGGGGTGGGAGGTAGGGGTTAGAGATGTGCGGGCCTCGGAGGGGTCAAGAGCACAGGCTGGCCAGCCCCATCCTCATCCTTCCTGCCCCCAAACCTCACAACAGGCCCGCGTCACACCACAGGGCATCCCTGTGCCCTGGAGCCCTCAACCTGTTTTAGTACTGTGGCCAAGAATGGTTTTCACATTTTAAAAGAGCTGTAAAACAAACAATGTGAACAGAGACCACCTGCAGTTTGCCAAGTCTAAAATATTCACGATCTGGCTCTTAGCAGAAAACGTTTGCTCTCGAGTAACAGGAGGGCTGCTTCCCCCGAGCCCTGCCCGCCACAGTGCTGGACATGGGATGAGCAGGGCTGAGCCTGCCCTCACCAAGCCAGCAGGACCGTGTAAGGTGGGGTGGGAACTCAGTCCTCAGTTCACGAAACTTGCTGAGGACTTACCGGACCCCACACTCAGGGGATAAAACAAACAGTAATACCTCTGCCCCCAGAGTGCTGCTGACCCAATGAAAAGGACAAAGGAGTGTGCAAAGCATCACCACAGCCAGAAAGCACACACTGGGCATGTCAGGGGCAACATGGAGGTACAGCACCTGGGACAAAGCAAGCCCTGGACGCTCACAAGGCTGAAGGAGGACAGAGCCGTCCGAGCAGCGCAGGGAGCATGCTGGAACTCAGAAGGGGAGAGGACGTCTGCGTGGTGAACAAGGGACCTCTGAGGGGGCATCTAAACAGTGCCCGGAGCTGGTGGGTTCAGACAGGCTGAGGAGCACGGGAGGCTGCCTCACCTCCCCGAGTGCCTGCGGCGGGGCCTCACTGAGTCAGACTCCAATTCCAAAGCCCTGAACGTGATTCAATGCTTTTCATGCTCATTAACTTAGTGACACAGGAAGATGTGGTGAGAATGAAAGTAGGCAAAGGCCTCGTCAGCTCAGCTCTTAGGCAATTTTGCTCTCAATCCATTAAAATTCAATAAGTACCGGTAATATATTATCTATTAGTAACATTTGTCCAAAAGGTGGTTGGTTAAATGAACTATACATCTATAAATGAAAAACTATGCAGTCCTTAAAAATAAAGAACATGGAAAAATGTTTATATCGCTCAGTGAAAAATTATTACCAAAAAATGTATAATACTTTTTTTTGGAAAAAAAAAATCACACACACTTCAAAATGTTAACAAGGGTAGTTTATCTCTGGAAAGCAGAATGATAAATAATATTTTCCTTTTTGCCTACCTATATTTTCTTTGGTTACTATGTATTATTTTGGTAATAAGAAAAAAATATTTTTAAAATCTTAAAGAAACAAAACATTTTTCAAGCTACTGAGTATATATTTTCCGCTGGTCACATCTAAGGACTAATTTCATCTGCTCATTTTACTCATAAGTTTAACTGGGAAGCATCAAGTGCTGACTCAAAATCTCAAAATGTTGTACATGGAAGTTCAATAATCTAAAAAATGAACGTGGGGAAGCCAGGATGGTTCAGTGGGTTAAGCTCTCGCTTTGTAGCCCCGGGGACTGAGGACTGAATCCTGGCCCCGGCCCGTGCGGACCCATGTGCTGAATTGGAGTGTGGACCCAGTTCAGTTCTCGCCAGGGTGAGCTTCCCATGTGTAGCCCCCCGCCCACCTGTGTGGAACAAAACCATGTCGAAAACTGATGACATACAACTATGGAGACTGCTCTGGGCCCTCCCCCTTCTCTCTGTCTCTGCTAAAAACAATAAAATAACTTTAAAAAATGACTGTGAGAATGTGGAGTGAGCAGACTTACCAGCCATCAGCAAGCAGATAATGCACATGGAAAAGGCAACCACCATGATAATCGGCAGCTGGGAAGGAGAATGCAGAAACCATCGGTTAGGAATGCCCAGCAGTGGCTGCACAATCAGTTGTGCAAGCTGTGCTTGAAAAGATCCAAACTCTTCTGCAATCTAATGTCAAAAATGTCTTCTTCCAACAAAACATCCCTCTGTAGGGGTTTAATCCCGCTGCCCACGTCTTCAGAGGGCCTGAGGTACGAGACCTGAAGAGCATGGCTTTGCTCCAACAAGGATGGGCGGAGCGAGGCCGCCCAGATGAGGACCAGGGCTCCAGCCCGGCTCCCACGGAACCCCCGGGGCCACTCTGCCCCCAGGGATGCGACACCAGAGAGGCTCATCAAAGTCTGGTGAATAGAGGAGTCAAAAATCAGAGAAGTGTCAACAACACACAGGCAGACCTTGTGTACTGCGTTGAACCTTATTATGCTTTGCAAACAGTTTTTTAGAAACTGAAGGTTTGTGGCAACCCTGTGTCAGGCAAGTGTATCAATGGCATTTTTGTAACAGGCTCAGGTGACAGCCGTTTCTAGTAATAAGGTATTTTTGAATTAGTGTAGTTACGTTGTTTTCTTAAGACATAACCCCATTGCACATGGTATATAGACTGTAGTATAGTGTAAACTTTCATGTGCACTGGGAAACCACATTCCTGTGACTCACTGTGTTGTGACGCTTGCTTTACTGCAGTGGCTGGAACCACACATGCAGTCTCCGTGACGTCTGCCTGCCCTCTGCCTTCCATGCTATAACACAAGTCTGCCTCCAACAACCCCTGAACAGAAGGGAGTGGGGTCTTCCTGAAAGGAGACACCCTCCACACTCCCGGTGCTTATGTGCTCTCACAGTGAAAGCAGGTCTGAAAGAAAACGCTCCAAAGTTATTTGACTCCTCTCCCAGATCTTCTCTTTGGGGAAACCTAACTATTCATATTCCATTTAAAACAACACATAACATTTTAAATCAAGGGCTGTTGGCATCATCTATGTACCTTCCGACACAATATTTTTTTTTTACAACTTGAAAAACATAAAGGTTTCTTACAGCCAGGAATTTCAAATCCCTTGGAACACTTAAAGGACTGTGAGATTCTAATTCATCCACTGAATAGTTTCCAAGAAATAAGTCTATGGAATCCTAGAACAGAAAGAAGAAAGTTATTAACTCCCAAATCACATGCGATTACATTACTGAGGAACAGTGCAAAGATACAGCCACCTAATAACCAAAAACCAGCATCAAATACAAACTCACTTGTCTAAATCCATCCGAAAAGTTGTTCTTATAGTACCGAATTAGCGAGTTCCAGCCATCCTTTATAAGGCCCAACTGAGTTCTCTTCCCAGTTCTGGTTAAAAGAGATTAAGTTCTGAGTTACAGATCTGCATTATTAAATTATCACACTTTCATAGTGTGTCAATAAGTAGCCTGTAAGTATGTGGCATGGAAATAAGGGAGTTATAAAGTTTTTCAACCCTGAAAATATAAAGGAGACACCTCACAAAAGGAACAACTAGTAGGTCCAAGAAATATGTATTAATATTCTCTTTCTGCAATATTACCTACCAAAGTAGGCACAGAGAAGAAAACCACTCAGTTCCAGGGGCAAAGACAGAAATAAAAAGAGGTTAAGTGGTATGAAACAGCAAGAAAGCTAAGAAGTCATTTGCTCCCAGGGAATCCACATAACAGGAAAAGACCCCAGGGCATCTGTGACAAGTTCAACATGCTCTGACCTCTCACTACCCAGCATGCCCTGGGGTGTCACGTCAGAATCAGTGGGGTGTTTTCTAGAAGTGCAGGGGCTTGGGCTGGCCCAGGGCTGCAAGTCCTGAGAACCAGCACCCCAGCAGGCAGAGAGCCCGCAGTACGCAGTCCACCGCCCTGTGGTCCTGCTGGCTGGTGTTCTGCCTGGTGGCTGCTGGAGGCTGAGACCCACCACAGGGACTCTCATGGAACTGTGAACAGCTAGACTGGATGCCATGTTAAAAGCAGGGCTTGCCTGGTAAAGTCGGTCTTCAGGGCACCGGTTCCCGCGTACTGTTTGGCACAAGCATTTGCATTATCGGCCCAGGCTGTGAAAAAAAGATAAAGTCAGCTGATAACGATTCAAGTGACTACCAGAGCTGTAATTCCAAAAGATTAATTTCAAGATTTGAGTAACTTTGCCTCAATTAAAGAAATTACCTACCGTTTTTGTAAATCTTCTCAAATTCATCTTGTTCTTCAAGCTTTTGTCCCACATGCAAAACTCCTAGTCTCTGAAATAAGAACCATACCCACATTTCTGTGTAACAGATTTGAGCACACATGACTGAGGACAGGCAGACAGTCCCCAGACACATTCCTTGTATACGGGGTCCCAGTTGACCACAGGCCAGGCCACAAAGCCCCTCTGAGGGCTCCCGCTCCCCCTCCCCCTCCCCCGCCCCTCGCCTGAGCCCCAAACCGTAGTAGCAGCAGCAGGGCTATCTGCACTGGGGGAGAGAGCAGGAGGGACAGGAAAGGGACAAGTGAAAGCTCCTGGAGGCCTCCAGCCTTCACTTCCTGCTTCCATGCTGCCCCACAACCCTCTCCTGCCTTTACCCTGGCCCCTCACAATTCACCAGGTCCAGCTTTCCCCACCCAACCCCAGGGACCCCACAAACTGCACATCTGCACAGCCCCTTGCAGAGATCGCAGAGGATTCCTGGGCATCCTGATGCCCCCACAGAACCCCATTTGGGTTCACTGACCAGATGAGGAACCCCTGCCTTGGCCTTGGTCATAGACCCTCACCCTCTCAGAGTCACCACCTTCCCTGCTCACCTCCCCTGGCACCTCACTGTCTCTTAGAATGGGGCACGCTCACCCTCATCCAGCATAGGGGGTGCCCGCAGTGCCCACACCAGAAAGGGAAAGGCGTATCTGGAGCCGGCCTCGCCAGCACAGGCTGGACAGGCTCCTGCCAAAGACGCTGAAACTGGTCAGCCATCCGAATGCTCTATTTAGCATGTAAAACAGCTACATATACATTATAGAAGCTGGTTTAATAGCTTTTTGTTCATCAGCCTTGGAAATAACCATCCCTAATATTGTTGTCCCTGAAAAGTATACTCCGAAGTCAATCCGACAGACTGACAAGGACACAGTCCAAACAAACTACACCAGAGAATGCGCCAATGTGCTGCTTTAGAATTCAAGGACAATGCAGCCTAAGGGAGGGATGCTACCTGCATAGTTCCTCCTTGGGTACCACATAATTGTCATAAATGAAGTTGAATGCTTACTAATTACTTAAGGAAACCATTTGGGATGCATTTTGTTTGCCCCTCACAACACATGCCAAAGTGTTATAGAAATTTAGGCTCCACATATTCTTAATTCCAAATATAAGCACAAGGAAATGTTTGTATCTATTTTTACCAACAGCACAACCTCAATGGTAAAGCAAAGATGCGCCAGAGCTTTTTACCTGGGAGTTAATATCCTTTGCCAGGAATAAGAGATGCAAATGAAAACAACCTTGAGTTACTACTTTGTAGTATTACAATAGAAAAAAAAGTTTTAAGTAAAAATATCTAATGCTGGCAAGAGTTCAACAACACAGATTCACTTATCACTTCTGGCTGGTGTCAGAGTAAACTCTCATGACCCTCTTGGAAAGTAATATGTATGTTCTCTTTAACCCACTAACTGAACTTCTAGGAATTGGCCTTAACCCTCTTAGTGCTACCTTCTGCCAGCTGTACTAGTGAAAAATGCGAAGGGTAAAAAAACGAGCGTACAATTAGGCTGAGCTTCCTGACACATAAACAAATCAACGTTAAAATTATAGTAAGACTTATGCTTCACGAAAAGTATTTAGAATTGATAATAAAAAATAACAAAAACGTGTTATATAAAGCAGAGAATTCACACTTTAGATAGCACAATAACCATACATCATACAAGAAAAAAATATAATAAGTTATAGCGCTTTTCACTATGGTCTACGTATGAGCCGATATATCAGCCCACCGCACTTTTCACCCAAGATGCAAAAGCCAATATATCGGCCCGTTGCACTAAAAGGGTTAATTAAGGAAATAATTCCAGTTAATAGTAACATATACAGATATATTCTCTAAAGTGTTATTTTTAAGTAGGCTGACCAGACACACCATTTAAAATGGGACAGAAAACAACGGTGCTGTCCTGTTTCAAAGGGTACCGTATTTTCCGGTGTATAAGACGACCGGGCGTATAAGACGACCCCCTAATTTTACAGTTAAAACATAGGTTTAGGCCTATATTCGCTGTATAAGACTACAGCCTCGGAAGTGGGGGGGGGTAGTCTTATACAGCGAATATAGGCCTAAACCTATGTTTTAACTGTAAAATTAGGGGGTCGTCTTATACGCCGAAAAATACGGTATGTCTGCTCAGCCTATAGATACCTTGAATTTAGCCCTGTGAGACTAGGCTGACCAGATGGACCATTTGCAACAGGACAGTACCGTTGTTTTCTGTCCTGTTTCAAATAGGACGTCTGGTCAGCCTATTTATTAGCCAAAAAACGTAGCAACCTAAATGACTTACTAATTATAGTACGATGAGATGCTTGAAAATGACAATTATGTATAGTAACGAAAGAAAACGACAAGATTTAAAATCGTGCATACACAGTGACCATGGGTATGGAAAATGTGACACCTGTGGGTGGCAAGACACAGAAACAGAAGAGCTGGATGACCGGGGAGGGGGGAAGAGCAGAAATGTGAAGGGCTTTTGATACTGGTTTTAAAGATGAAGTTTCTTTCTCTTTTGCTACACTGTTTCATAAAAGACAGATGGCTCAGTGGGTTAAGCGCTCACTTTGCAGCCCCAGGGACTGGGGATCGAGTCCCGGCCCCAGCCCGTGCGGACCCATGTGCTGAGCTGAGTTCCCCCAGTTCAGTTCTCTCTCTCTCTCTCTCTGTCAAAAACAATAATAAAAAAAAAAAAGACAGAAAGACTACACCTGCAGCTGGGCCTGCAGCGAGCGCCGAGCTAACAGACTCTGGATCACGTTGGTTCTGTCCAGGCAGTCCATGCAGTTGCTGCGGAACACACCCTCCTGGTTTGTCACCACCTTGCCCGTCGCATCCACTAGAAAATAACTAACACATATTTGTATAAACACTCTCATACCGAAGTCAGTTAACTCTACTAAGGACAGACCTCTTGTAACAGTCTCCCATCAGTAACATTATTAAAACCACACAGGAAATGCATGGTCCGGGGATGGTGATGACCAAAGAGCAAAAAGAAGTTTCAACCGTGGAGGCAAGAAGGCGCCCTACACGACCCCCTACTGCAGCATCAGAAGACGTTTCTCCCGCGATGTGAAGGAGCAGACCTGTGAGCATTTTCTTATAAAGGCTGCTATGGACATTGGCCACATTTCCCTAAGGCCAGAAGAGGACTTCCTTTGATGTAATTATTCCACCTACCTCCCACATACCAGCTTTCTTGAATCATGGTCCCTGTACTACCTGTATCAGAATTCCCTGAGTTATTCATTAAAAATAAAAATGTTTGGCCTTGAGCACTGAGTACGAATCTCTAAAGCAAGGGCTGGATACCATACATTAAAAACATTTTAAAATCCTTCCTTAAAATGGGTGACATATGCAAACAGTACATATTTATAAGGTATAACTGGGCATTTGAAAAATCAGTTTCCCTTTCTCCTCTTAACCACCCAGACATCCACACAGGGTTCAACCATGATCACCAGTCCCTGTGTTCTCTTCATTTTCAGCAATCTCCTCAGATAATTCTATGCACTGAAAACCTGACTACACAGTGTGGAGGCAAGAAGCATGCAGCAAACAACCAGTTTGCTACCTTTAGCTCCTTAGGCAACTTACTAATTGTGTAACTTTAAATAATTTACCTAATCTCTCCGAGTCTAAGTCACTTCAGGTTGATCTAAGGCTTAAATGAGGTAACGCATAATGCACATCAAATGCTTGGCAGAGTGTATGGAACAGAGCACACAGTGAGAAAGAAGTATATCAATTAATTAAGGCTGAACAAAAAGACAGAATGGCTCATACATCCCCTTTTCTGGCTTTAAAATAAGTAAAGACTGACATATGCATAGAGAATAGTAAACCTATGAACCAACACAGTAAATAACACGGTAAACACATGAAAAGTGCCATAAATATATTCAGACCCTTTGATCCATGAATCCGACTCTCAAGAATTTATTTTAGGAAATAATTTAACAAAAGTACGAGTATTTACTGCAGCACAATCTTTCATGGTAATAAGAGAAAAAGAAACAAACCAGATACTCAATGTGAAGGAAACTGCATTATGACCCAATGGAATACAGAAAAGCTATTAAACACTATCCTTACAAAGACTCAGTAGGCTAATGACAAAATATCTGTAATAGAATATTTAGTTAAAAACAACTAAATATAAAACAGCAGTAAACTAATATTAATTATGTAAAAATTTGTAAATGTGTGAAAGATAATTCATAGAAATATGAAAATACCTGGTCATGGGATATTTTTAAATCACAAAGTCTCATTTTTCCACAAAAAATAATAGTATAGACAAATGCTATCAACCCAGAGAAGTGTATTTGTAAGTCTGCATAATAAATATGACCTCTTCCCTCGACCTCCACAGGAAAACAACACAGCTTACCTTAATTCATCTTGCATTTCTGCCACCTGGTCCAATAAAAGACTTAGTCGGTCCCATCTCATATTTTTACATTCCTTATGGAAGTCAAAGGCAATGTATCTACCAAAAGAAAAGATTCAAAACCGACCAAAGATTATTCATTTTCCTTCTATTATTATACCATAGCTGATTTTCCTATCACAGATTTCCTGGGAACAGTAGGGCCTCCTTCACTCTGCTCCCCACTCTACACACACATGCCCACCTTCTCATGCTCATTATCTACTGAAGGAAAAACAACGCCCACACCCTCTCTTCTACCTTCACATGTTCTCCTGGAGACCCTCAGATAGGAGTATAGGAGAAGCCCAGCAAATGCCAGAGAAGTGAGTTCAGTCATGCAGAGCAATCAGCTGTGTCATAAGAAGCTGTCTTCTTCAGCTGACTGTCTAGAATATATTCATTCTCCACCCCCATGTACGAAGAACAGGGTCCTATTTTATTGTTTTTCCAATGAATTAAAATGTTTCAAATGGCCAAACTTGATTCAGTCCAAGAAGGGTTCCTAGGGGTTTTAAGAATAGAGAGGCAGGGTGGTCCCCATTCTGGTTAATTACTGTCCATACTAACAAAAAACTCCACTTTACCAACATCTACATTTTGCACATACATGTGGTCAGAGAGAATTTTCTTGTTTGCCAATCTGTAACAGGCTGTTTACAGTTATCTAATATTTCAAAGGCACAAATCCCAGTGTTAGAACAACACATCTATAAGGGGAGGTGTCCTACCATGAGATGAAAAATTTTGCCCCCTTGAGAGGAAAAATCATGGAAGTCAAAGAAGGTGGAGAAGCTGAGCACCATGGACACATGAAGACTCCTAATCCCGCTTCTGCCCCACTTCCTACTCGGGATCCTGCTGAGTCCCGAGTAGGAGGAGTGGGAGGACACCACACTGTCTCGAGTGAAGTCCCAGGAGGAGTCTGCTCTTGTGCGACTCCCAGGACTCCACCAGACTGAAGGGGCAGCAGCGTGTGGGTTTCTAAGCAGGTCAAAGTGGGCTGCTACCACCTCAACCGTTATCTTGGGTGAGAGCTTAGAAACAAAATGAGAAATCAGTACAAAAACAGAGGTCAGTGCACTGAGAAGCCTGGCTGGATGCTGGGAAGACTGGGAGTTGGGGGGGAAGCACGTTCAATGACAGGTCCAGTGAAAGTGGGAGCTTGACAGCTACCTCTGGAGTGCTCTGACCAGAGTGACAGTTCTAGACTCAGCTGAAGAACTGAAGTAGCTCACTAGCACCTAAATGCATTTGGATACTTAAGTTTATATACCCTTCTAAAATCACATTTATGTCATCTAAGAATGAGTTACATAGTTACATTTTGATAATAATTTAAAATATATTAATTTACTGCTGAATGCAACAGTCAAGTAGTTCTACTTCTTTCAAAGTTCTAGGAAGAAACTCTTAGAGATCCATCACCTGCACATCTCATTTTTTCATCCAGTTTCCAAAAGAGAAATTTTCCATTTCTCGTGTGTCCCACCATTGCTCAGAAATGCAACCATATAACTTTCCTCTTTCTGGTCATTCCCCAATCCATCAACTTAATCTATTTAATTTACTCAAAGTCACAGTGGTTAAAAAACTAAAAAGGGAACCAGTAAACTAAAAAGTGAGTATCTATTAGATAGCTGAAAGATCACAATAAATCTACCATTTAAGTTCACTTTAACCAAAAGACTGACTTTTATTTCTGTCAGAATATATATTTATTAAGTAAAAAAAAATCCAAATATACTTTTTAATGTGCTCCTGCCTGGTGGTCTTTAGAGCTCACAGAAGGGAAGTCACAACAGCCCTGGATGGGGTGTTCACTCTTTAGCAGTATGTGCCCTCCGAGTTCACTAGAACACCAGGGCATAACTTTAGCCTCTGACTTATGCCTCAAGTTCTCAAAGTCAGCTGCTGCTACAAACTCAAGGTTAACTCTGGAGGCAAGCACACCAGGCAAACCTTCTGGGGCAGAGGGTCTTAACAAGGGACACAAAGGAGCCAGCAGACAAACTTTGTCCAGAATAAACATGCCGGACTACAAACCCAGAGATCGATTCTTCACGTCTGAGGAACATTCTGAGGGAGCTCCTCCGAGGACATTGACACACATCCCAGTTAGGGACTCCCTTCTCTGAGTCCCCCTCAGTGCCTTTGGCCAGGTTCCACTGTGAGAAGGCAGAAACATGCAAGTGTGTGTGTGTGTGTGTGGGGGGGGGGGGTCTGATGGCTGTTCTACGGCTTCTGAATTAGATAAATTCTTCTCCAGAGTTGTTATATCATTCTGTTTTTGTACATGTTTAAAATTTTCCATGGGTTAAAAGAAAATTCTCCCTAAATAACCCAGTACTATTTCTTTGGAAAGTTTTCCCCTAAATGACCTGTGACCACTTCCTACCAGAGCAGAGCCTCACTTCCTGCCCCAGTTTCCTGCTGAAGAAAGCTCCAGATGGGCTGACCCATCCCTTGTACCTCTTCACTGCACAAAGGGCCGCGCCTGACATTTTAGGATCCTTACTTTGACGAGGCTACAGAATGAACATCTGCCACCTGGTGACTTACGGGAGCAGCAAAGCTGCTACTGCACACATGGCCACCACATCACAGTAAACAGCTCCAGTTCATGTGGTGGCTGGGACCACAGAGACCACACCACGCAATCACCAGGAACTGCAATTCATGACCTAATCATCACAGTGACACAAAGCCTCAAGGAGGGGGTTTTAATCAGGGACTAAACTTTTACAAAATTAAAATGAAACTCAACAACTATTAAGAACTTATTCTGCAACAGAAATTTTGCCAGAGAACATTTCAAGCCCACAACATTTATGCTTTGATCTAGCACTGAAAAAAAGGCTGAAATATACGTCTAGTGAGATTGAGTACTTGTCTGTATATGCAAGGGCACATCTAATCCAAAAAACCCTGCAACAGATTTCTAGTAAAGTACCCACCTGATCATTCCACTTCCCAAGGAAGACACCATTGTTGCAAATGCTTGTTCAAGTGGCTTCTCTGAGCCCTTCTGGTTAACCTGCAAAAAAATTAAGAACACCACGGCTTTCTTTCAAGTTTACTTAAAAGGAGAGAGTGATACCAGCAAAATGGCAGACTTAGAAGCTCCAAGCTCTTGTTTCCTCTCGAAACACTGAAAAAACCAGAAGCTGACTAAATGAGCTTCCTAGGAGCTCTGGAAAACAAAGATTTACACAGCAATCAAGCAAACACTCAGTGAAGACAAAGCCACCTCCAAAACCACAGTAGAGTTCTTTGGCACTTCACTTGTCCTTACCCCACACCTCCCTTTCTGGTGTAGTGATGGGCTTAGTCCTAAGCAGTGGCAACCTGTTCTCCCAGCAAACTGGAGGGAGCACACCAGACATTATGTGCAAATTACTATGTATGTTCTGTTCCGACCCAAAGGACTGACTCGTTTATCTCTTACATAACTCTGAACACAGGCAGAAAAGGCAGGCACTGCTCTAAAAACAGCAAGTGCACTACAAACCCACAGATGCCTAGGGCGAGGGTTTTTGGGGAGAGATATAAAGTAGGCCATATAAAGCCTACAGAAGCAGCTGGGGAAATTAGGACATTCGAACGCAGTCACCTCTAAGGAGGATTGCAGAAAGCCACATGCATACCCAGGGAAGATGATTGCTCAGAAAAGTCCTGAGAAGACCTTAAGCCAGAAGTGTTCCATCTTGTGGCTTCCCTGGGTCACACTGGAGGAAGAAGAATTGTCTTGGGCCACACATAAAATACACTAACACTAGCGATAGCTGATGAGCTTTAAAAAAAAGGTTGCAAAAAAATCCCATCATGTTTTAAGAAAGTTTATGAATTTGTGTTGCATGGAATGGACAAGCTTGCCTTAAGCCTTCACCTCAGGCTGACCCTAGGCTCAGAGCACGCCTAGCTAAGGAGTGACGGGCCATGCCAGCACAGAGCCAATCTGTAGAGGCTGCGAGCTCAAGCTATTCTTTTTCATTTTTTTCTTTGTTCATCTATTTCAACTCCTGGCATTCAAGGAAATCTGTCAAAACATTAGCTGAACACAAGCTAAAAGAATATGAGCACTGTCCGGAAAGTATCCAACCATGTAATAAGAAAAACAGAGGCATTTATGGCTGGATTTTTTCCAGACAGCCATTCTAGACTTAAGTGGACATACACGACAAGGAATAATTTTTGCAAAAATAGTTTGGAAAAGTCTCAAAACAAATGGATTACAACCATCTTCAATAATCAAAACAAAACCAAAACAAAATCCAGCAAACCCATGGGACAGGAGAATCGGACTTCCAGAGTTACCACATCAGAACCATCCAATGCCCAAATTTTATTTTATTTTTTTTAAGAAAGGTTCTGCACGGGCCGGGGCCGGGACTCGATCCCGGGACTCGATCCCCGGTCCCCAGCGCTGCAAAGCAAGCGCCCAACCCACTGAGCCATCCCGGCTTCCCCAAATGCCCAAATTTTAACAACAAAACAATCACAGGGCATATGAAAAATAAGAAAATAAGGCTTATTCAATGAAAAGGATAAAATGACTAAAACCATCCCTGCAGAAGCCTCATTAGAAAAAGGTTTTAAAACAACTGTATTAAATATGCTCAGAGCTAAAATAAATGACAAGCAAAGAACTAAAGGAAATCAGGAACACAGTATATGAACAAAACAAAAATATCAACAAAGAAACAGAAATTATTCAAAGGAACCCAAACACTAAGTCTGGAGCTGAACAGTACAAAACAGAAATTAAAACTTCACTAGAGGAGTTCAAAAGCACATTTGAACAGGAAGAAAAACAAATCAGCAAACTCGAAGGTAGGACAAATGAAATAGTCAAGTCTGAGAAGCAGAAAGAAAAAAGAATAAAAAAAGTGAACAGTGCATAGGAACTTTTGGTAAACCATAAAATGGTCAGTGTACTCATTATAGGAGTTCCAGAAAGAGAAGACAGAGAAAGAAATAGAGAGGTTATTTAAAGAAAAAATGGCCAAAAATTTCCTCAAATTTGCAGACAGACATAAATCTTCAAATCCAAGACACACACTGAACTCCAAGAAACTCACACCAAACACACTGTAATTAAACAGAAAAACAACTGGTCCTTTGGGTGAAAAAAATCAACAAAACTGACAAACTTTTAACTATCATGACCAAAAAAAAAAAGAGAAAATATTCATATTACTAAAATCAGGAATGACAGTGGAGACATTATTATCAATTTTAGATAAATAAAAAGGATTATAAGAGAATACTATGAACACTTGTATGTCAACAAATTGATAACCTAGATGAAATAGATAAATTCCTAAAATCATGCACTCTACCAAAACTGAATCATGAAAAAATAGAAAATCTGAATAGATCTATAAATTATAAAGAGATTGAACCAGTAACAAAGAAAAGTCACGGTCCAGATTGTTTCACTGTGATGATGGTTCACAAATTTTCTACCCAAAATGTAAAGAATTAACATCAATCCTCCTCAAACTCTTTCAAAACATCAAGGAAGAGGACAGGCTTCCTAACACATTCTAAGAATGGATATTCACATGCAAAAGAATAAAGATGAACCTATTTCTTTACACCACATACAAAGATTAACTCAAAATGAATCAAAGATCTAAATATAAGATATAAAACTATAAAACTCTTAGAAGAAAACGTAGGAGAAATTCTTCATGACGCTGGTGTGGCCATGATTTCCTAATGACACCAAAAGCACAGGCAACAAAAGATGAATTGGATTTCATCAAAATAAAAAAGAATTTGTGTGTCAAAAAACATCAAAATCATGAAAAGACAACTCAAAGAATGGGAGAAAATACTTGTAAAGCATATATCTGGTAAGAGATAAATCTCAGAATATATAAAGAACTGTAATTCAACAATGAAAACAACAACAAATTTGATTACAAATGGGTAAAATACTTGAGTAGGCAGTTTTCCAATAAAGATTTACCAATGGCCAATGAGGACATAAAAAAAATGCTCAACATCATTAGTCATTAAAGAAATGCAAATCAAAACCACAGTGAGAAACCACTTTACACACATAAGGATGGCTATAGTCAAAACACAAAACAAAAATCCAAAAAATAACAAGTGTTGGCAAGGATATGGAGAAATTGGAACCCTGGTACACTGTGGGAATGTAAAAAGGCTGTAGCTACTATGAAGAACAATATGGTGGTTCCTTAAAAAGATAAACACAGAATTGCCACAAGATCCAGCTATTGCACTCCTAGGGACATACCTAAGAGAAGTGAATACAGGGACTCAGATACTTGTACACCCATGTTTGCAGCAGCATTATTCACAACAGCTAAAATGTAAAATCAACCCAATGTCCATCAATGGATAAATGGATAAACAAAGTATGCTTATACACATACAACAGAGTATTAGACTTAAACTCTGATACATGCTGTAACAAAAATGGGTCTTAAAAACATTATACTAGGTACAATAAGCAAGACACAAAAGAACAACTATTATATGATCTCACTTACATGGGGTATCTAGAATAAGCAAATTTATAGATACAGAAAGAAGAATAGAGTTACTAACAGGGGCTGAGAGAAGAGAGGAAAGAGGAAGTTACTGTTTAATGAATACTGAGTGTCTGGTGAAAAATTCTGGACATGGTCCGCAGTGACAGTGGCACAACACTGTGAAATATGTAACGCCACTAAATTGTACACTCAAAAACAGTTAAAACAGTAAATTTTATGTTATAAAAAAAAAATGCCAAATTTTTTTGTTGTTGTTCTTTCCCAAGAAACAAGAAACATTTACCAGGTTGATTATGACTTGTTTTCCATAAATAATTATTTGTGAGTCAAAATGCCTTTGGAAACCATCCATCTAGAGAGAGAAAAAAAGTTACATACTTTACCAGATTGCATTATAAGACTATTTTTAAGATTCATTTAAAATATGTCCTTAAATGTCCTGTTTCTATATTCAAGAAAATGACATTAGGATGGGAACCATGTTGTCTAGATATTCTAAATATTATGCAGTAAATACTAACCATGAGTCATTCTACTCTGAGCTGCAAAACTACCATTTGAATTCTAAGCACAAGCTCAAATGTAATACATTAAACACTCCAAATGTCATAAAGTTGCAAATCTTACTAAAATCCAAATTTGTAATGGCATGCAATCATAGCTCTCTTTTCTACTTTTCTAACATGCCATCTACACAATTTTTTGGTTTCGAGGTTCACAGTGAGACAGAACCAAGGACAAAGGCCTCAAAGATGCTGCATTCTGACTTATGAGGAATAAATCCCTGCTCTATATGTAAGCTATAAATACCACCAAGCTTCTATGTCTAGACTTGAAAAGCAAGAAAGATACACACATGATTTGCTACTTTGTTGATCTGTGGCCGTGGTTTGTACTTGAGGTTTGGTCTCTGAGACCAGAAAACTGGTATTGATCCTCTAGTCTAAAAGAAAAGAAAAATATGTAAAAAGAAACATACACACAAACTTGTTTTTCTCAGCCTACTTACTGTCAGGGTATATACATAACAATGACTGCAGAGAAAAAAATATAAACACAACCTACCAACTATGACAGAGCAACTATGTATACTTGCTCCTAAAATTCACATTTGGCAGAAATACATTTGGAATTTTTCCCAGATAGGTCTCATCATGTATGTGCTGCCAAAGCAAGCACCATATTTTGTGGGAATACATTAGAAAAGGGATTTTTCTCTTGATTTAATACGATGCTATCTAGAAAGTATCCAGACATGTAATATGAAAAATAGAGGCATTTATGGCTGGATTTTTTTCTGGCCAGCACTCATATACATCGCACTACTGTAGTACATGGCACTACTGTAGTACACAGTTTAGTGTTTCCACTAAATTCTACAATACGTCAGTTTATCTATGAGCAAAAATTAACAAGTTATATTTGTCTTACAATTTGGCATTACAATAAAACTGGAAAATTGCTTTATTCACTCTCAAATGACCATTTTATAAACTTAAAAATGTGTAGCCACAAATGCTCTGCAGCAGCAAGTGATACCCAAGTCCACAGGAAGCAACAGGAAAGAGGGATCCTTTACCACAAAGTGCAACGCAGGCAAGTCAACGGGCCTGTCCTGTCCCTGCCCTGATGGTTTCTAAGGGCTTAAGGTGATAGGCAGGTGGCTGATTTCCATAACCTCTGCACCTCCTACCCTCTCCCTTAGGGATTTATTTCTAGGGCAAGAAATGTCAACAAGTGAGTGCTAGATTAATAGGATATCTGTTTTAGGTGAACATTCCCTACATTGTAGACAATGACATTACTTTAAAATGCAGGGAAGGGGAGGGAAATTTCAATAACATGAAAGAACATTACAAATCCAAGCAGGGAAGGCCACCTGGCTGGCTGCCTAACAGGGATGGTAACTTGCCTGCACGAACGAAGCCCTGCTCCCGTTGTAGTGCACGATCTGTTCTGTCTCTACGAAATTAGCTGCATGGCCTTCAGAATCAATCCCTAAATTGAAAAATTTAAATTAGCTATACTTAGTACATAAGAAACACATCAGAAACTCACTAAAATTCAGTTCAATGTGGTGTGAATTAAGTTAGTTCAAATTATTAAAAAGTACTTACAAATTTTAAACAAATGCATAATACATGATCAAAAACCTAGTACGTAGAAGCTCACTCATTTTAAACAGGCTAAAAGGGGAGTATCAATATTAATAGTCACTTATTAAAATAAGCAGATGAAGTTGGCTATTATTTAATATACATACATAATTTTGTAATTCCTCTAAAACAGTGTTTCTCAAACTGGAGATATACTTTAAACCATTTTCCATTTGCCCCAAAAACCCTCGACAGTGGCGCTAGCAGATGCAGCGTTTACCCTGAGATAATCTCCGGATTTTTACCACAAAAAAAAAATACTATTAAATGTTGATCATCATATACATTTCTCTTATATTAGGATCAGAGACAAGTTCTATTTAGAAATAACTCCATGAACAGTTTTTATATCTTATTTTCACATTGAAAAGCAGTCAGATTTGCTTCTACCTCAAAGAGTATGTTTATATAAAACTGAATGAACATAGCAGTGAACTGCACTTTTTTTCTCCTAAATGGGGTAAAGAAAAAGCAAATTCTCAAGGACCCCTGAGACTATGTATATGTACCGGTACGTAAATCCCAGTTTAAAAAAATACTATTTTGAGCATTAAAACCATTAAATTATTACCATTAAATTAATTTTAATTTTAATTTAATTACCATTAAATTAAAACCATTAATATTTAATGCAAATGTTGGCCATTATGCTAATACTACTTTGTTATAATAATGGAAACTGTCCAGGAGATGCTTATAATGATTCTAATTATCAAAATGAAAGCACAAAAACTGTATATGGGCCTTGAATTTCTATAGCTCCATCAATACACTCACAAGGCCTAGTTTGAAAAGCACTGGTCAGTCCTTTCAAATATATAAAATATTTCTTTGCAGTCTTGTTTATATAATCTATTTTTTTTAATTGTTTTTTGACAGAGAGAGACAGAGAGAGAGAGAGAGAAGGGGGAGGGCCCAGAGCAGTCTCCATAGTTGACAGCATCAGTTTTCCATACAGTTTCACTGCACAGGTGGGCATGGGGCTATGCAGGGTAGGAACTGGGCCTGGGCTGGGAGTCTCCCACATAGGCCCCGGCAAGAAATGAACTGGGGGCACACCCCAGTTCAGCATATGGGTCCACATGGGCCGGGGCCGGGGCCAGGACTCGATCCTCGGGTTCCGGGGCTGCAAAGCGAGCACTTAACCCGCTGAGCCACCCCAGCTTCCCCTATATAATCTATTTTTACCAGGAAAGCTTGTTAATAAGCAAAGGCAACTTTCAGGCTAGTCCCTCACTCAAATTACCAACTTATCAGAAAGAAATCAATAGATTTTTAACTGTTTTGAATATTTCTTAACATTCTATCTGACATATTTCTCAAGCATAACATTTTGCTGTGCCAGGTATTGGGGTGTTTTTTTTGTTACTATATTGCTAGAAGGGACAAAATTACTGAGTCAAATAAGTAATGAAACGCCTACTCACTACCTTCTAAAATTACTTGTTGGAAGCATGGGCTATACTTGGTTCTTTCCACAATTTCCATTAAGGAATAATATATAGTTATTTTTTAAAATGAGGGAGTGATGCCTGAGGGAAGGGGAGGGGGGAGGGAGAGTGGGAGGGGAGGTGGGAGTGGGCACCAGCATTAAGGACACACTCAATGGTTTGGTGGTTACCTGAAGAGGGGGAAGGAGGAGGGAGGGAGAGTTGGGGGCAGGGGGAGGTGGGAGTGGGCACCAGATATATGGTGATGGAAGGAGAGTTGATTCGGGGTGGTGGGCACATAATGCAATGCATGGGTGATGTGATGTGGACTTGTACATCTGGAAACTATCTAATTGTTACCAATCAATGTCACCCCATTAAATTTAATAATTAAAAAAAAAAATGAGGGAGTGAGAGAAAGCTTGAGAGAAAGTGCAGTACGAGAGAAAGTGTGTGTGTGTGCAGTATGAGAAAGAGATCTTTGTGAAAACACTTCCATGATATATTAAGTTTAAAAATACCCACAACCAAGGTACAAGAAAACGTGCACAGTATACAACTGTTGTCTACAAAAGGAGGAGAAGAAAACATACCTGTAATAGCATAAAAATTATTGGGAAGGATAAACAAAAATTAACAACTGATTAATGGGGGTGGGGGGGTGGGGGGGAGTTAAGATGCAGCAGATGGGTCAGAAATGAGAAATATTTTTGACAGCATATCTTTTTATACTTTTTGATACATGACTATTCAAAAACAATTAAAAATACGTCTCCATCCAAGAAAATCTAGTTACAAGGGAGCTGCTAACTAACTGGTTCTGTAATCTTGGCCAGCTCACTCATTCACACAATGCCTTTCTTCCTCTGCTTTATCACCCATCAATAAGGGAGATTAACCAAATAACTTTTATAACTTGCTGGACCTAAACTTCTACCATTTATCTAAATGGCCCAAAGGATTTTATTCTGATAGTCTGACAAAGAAAAGAAAGAAATTCGTTTCCATAAAAACGGTAAATTTTAATATATATATATATATATTTTATATCTTTTTTTTTTATATTTATAGAGAGTAATTATTTTATCTTCAGTGCATATTTATTTCTATTTTACTTTTGACAGATAGAGAGAGAGACAGAGACAGAGACAGCTAGAGAACCGAACTGTGGGAACTCCCCAGTTCAGCATGTGGGTCCTGCCTGGGCCGGAGCCGGGATTCGATCCTCGGTCTTCGTGGCCTCAAAGCGAGCGCTCAACCCGCTGAGCCGTCCCGGCTTTCCCCCTAATATATATTTTAAAAGCTCGAATTAAGCAAATTAGCATTTGCTAGTACAAAAGCCTAGAGATTAAATGCTCAAAATGTAAATCTTTAAAGTTGATGGCATAAAGGCTTCTAGAGAGTCTCAACATTCGCAATGTAACTACAGGAGCTAGAGCAAAGCACAGAAGACCTACCTAGTTATTATAATAAAGCAGGGGGTATTTAGTGAGGCTATAAAATGATCATAAAAACAAGTAGAAGACAAAAGGTTACAGTCATGTCACTGCAAAACAAAACGTTAATTAGTGACGGATATAACGCTGTATGAAACCATACTGATCTTACCTCTTACGTAATAGCGCACACCAGCTCTGAAACAACTCCTCCTCGAGATAAGAATCCAATCAAAGTATTTTCCATTAATAGAACAAGAGTGCATAGTAATAACTTAACTACATTAAGAAAAATATAATATATATAGAAATCACACGTATCATTTCCACATTAAACAATTCTGACAAATGGTATGAAAGAGAGGACTCTGGAATGAATCCACTTGGTTGGATATCTGTGAAATCTCAAGCTTCACGTGCCCAAATAGAGCTCTGGATTCCCTTTGGCCTCATCCCTGTCTCTAGACTCTTCCCCACCACCGTGGATGGCTTCCTTCCACTTAAAGCTGGTCAAAGCTTTAGATTCGCAGTACATCCCTCTCTTTTATGCCCCATGTACAATTTATAGAAATATGTTAGTTCTACCTTCAAAGCATTTCTAGAGCCTGGCCATTTTTCACCACCATCACTGCTACCATCCTGGTCCCTGGGACGGTCACCTCTCACCCAGACGATTGAAACTGCCTCCTAATGTTCCTTGTATCCTCCCCTGCTCGCCCTGGGCCATCCTCTAACATCACTGCCACAGTGATCCTGTCTTATCCTGCCAATACTCACTTAGATCCCAACAGCCTCTCACCATGACATGCAAAGTAAAAGAGTTGGCCTCTTGGGCCCTGCACACACTAGGCCTCGCTACTTCTCAGACCACAACTCCCACCTCGCCCTGTCCACTGCTCTCGTCATGCACCTGCCTTGGGCCTTTGCTCTTACTGATCTCTGTGTGTATCTGAAACATGTAACTAAGCTTCCAGTCAAGAAACTACATTAAACAAAAGCTAATTTAAAGCTTAGGTTAAGCTAAAGAGATAAACTGTTCTAAAACTGCCTAGAAAGAGTTTCTCACTGATATTATTTGTACATTCACAATCTCATTTGGAAAAAAAACACACCACAACTGGCCCCATCCCATAAAGCACTACCTAAACACACCTGTTCTTATTTTATCCTTAGGAGAAACTGGAAAGCTCCAGGAAGGGGAGGGGGGAAAAAACCCCAAACCAGACTTTTCTATTCCTCTGTGGCTGTGAAAAATGTTTCCTCCATTGCTTTCCTGCTTTCCTTTACTTTTAACAAGCATAATAGAATCATGCTAACATAATGAACAAGTCACAGACTGTTTTTTGTGAATCTGTTTCGTGGGTGCACCTGACACAGAGGTGACCTCAGTTTCTGCAGGGTAAGTCCTGGTCACAGGCACTCACCAGCTCTGCTGCTTACCCTTTAACAGCTCACTTTGTGTCCCTGTTTTTATAATGATGTCTCTGATAAAGGTAAGTTTTTAAAATGAAGTTACAATTAGATAATCATTATTCACTTTTCATTTGTGCTGATTTTCCCTTCCCCCAAAACATTATTTTTCTGTCACTATTTCAAATGACAAATGTAATTTTTAATTGTAATTCTTCTCTTCAAGCAGCTGGTCACCTTAGTTCCTTTCTGAGTCCATTTTTTAAATTGCTACAGAAAGTTTTCATTTCAATAGCCAGGTTCAAATTACTCTTTGTTTATTCATACAGCATATAATAAAAGCAAAACACAGTATACCTATTCTTTCTTATAAGCTACCAGTCCCAGAACTCTTGAACACAGAGAAAACAATTCAGTATAAAGAGTACATTCTTTAAAAAACAATGGTCATTTACAACCCCTATTCTCAGATTTTATGTTAATGGGTTTGGTTTTGTTATCAAAGCAAACTCTAATTCTTAAATACTCTTAGCATGCAATAGCTGAGATTGTCTCGAAATCTGCCTTATAATACTATTCAAATAGAGATAGCTAGGAAACTAACAAGTAGTGTTATGTAAGGATACAGCCATGTAATACTGGAAGAGCAAACCGATGGACCTGAAATGAAGATATACATTACATTTAGGAATAAATATACTTCAAAAGTAAACAAAAAGCACTATATAAAAAGCATTTGCACATGAGGAGTTAATGTACAAAAATAACAAGGCAGTAAGCTTATGGGTAACTTTTCATTTTAAACCAATTTCTCTAATGTAACATTGTCTTTTCAATTAAAAATTTAAGAATATGCTACAATCATTCTGGACTTGAATAGTCCCAGATTTTAGAATGTGAATGAAACTACATGAGGTTACAGAATGTTTACTTCCCTCCTTTTCAGTCTTTGCCTCCAACAACTTTGCTCCTCTAGGAAAAAGATGTGCTCATGCTAGTTGTTCGCAACTCAAACTACTTTTACAAAAATAGCAGAGCAAATGACAAGAAATAAAGCCATTAGGCAAATCTATTTTCCAAGATTCGATATATTATGATTTCTTTCTGGGACTCCTTGTTTGTACCTCATTGCATAAGCTAAGGACAGAGGAAGGTGACAACTCTGCATTTCTCCCGGTGACTGAAGGGAATCACATCCCCACAGAAGACAAATGACATTCTCCAGTTGCCTGGGGACTTATCTCTGGCCCCTCAATTCTCCATTATGCATCCACCAAGACCCAATCTATCCGTCTTACTTACAGGAAACTATTTATTTTTACTTAAGGCTTCTTTAGGAGATCAGAGCAAATAGTCTTCAACCTAGAACGATGTGAGTGGGCAGACCTGATCAAAGTTCATAAATTATAAATAGTTAAGTTAAATTTATCCAAATCCCTGGTGACTAGACAGTCATTTATAATATTAATATGTACTCAATTAAAACTTGAACTGTTGTAAAGAAGCAGGCTTTTTTTTTTTTTAGCGTACTTTACCTCTGGCTGAGCAGAAAGTTCTCTTAGAAGATGACAATTCCATACAAACCGCTGATCAGCCTAAGAGAGAAGTTTTAAAATTAATAAAATATCTCCTGCCAAGGTAAGGTGAGTTTCCACAGAAAGAAAACTGTGACAGTTTCCACCTCATGGTTAGCAACAGGTCTCTCTGACATGCTACAAACAGAACTCCTATTCCTCTCAAGCCTGCTCCTCCTCCCTGGGTGTGTCTGTCTCCTGGCCTCGAGCCAGTGCTGCTGAACCCAACAGGAAACCTGGAAGTCTTTCTTTCTCATATATTAGGTCCATCGGCAAGTCCTAAGTCTCCTTCCAAATCCATCCTCTCTTCTACATATCTCCTCCTACTACCCTTAATCAACACATGCCTCTAACCTAACTACCGTATATTTCGCTCCATAAGACACACTTTTTCCCCCCAAACAAGTGGAGGGAAAAGTGTGTGTGTCTTATGGAGCGAATACTGCAAAGAAGAGTGCACGTTGGGGACCTTAATGATGCCGTGGGGAAGCCTGCAGCCAGATCAGAAAGTAGGGACTGCATGGAAGGAGAGCAGGTCCAGGCAGGTCAGGTGCGTCTTATGGAGTGAAAAATATGGTACTAAAACAGCTTTCCTTGCCTAAAGTCGTGACCTTGGCCTCCCATCTGTTCCTGCACAGGTAGCCGGCAGGAGTCCTCCAACAGGACAGCTCTCCCATGCCCTCTGTGAAATCCTTCACTCGCTTACCCGTCATCTAAAGAACCAAATCTCTGAACAGGCTCACCAGTCCTGGGACCTGCGGCCCAGAATGCTTTGATCTCATCTCTGGTCGTTCTTTCAAACTCCAAATACAGAAGCTCCTTCAACAACTCAACAGATTAACCAATTCTCTCCATTCTCTTTATAAAACAGACCAACAAGTTGAAAGTCACAGGGAGTAGCTCTTGCATGCAGCCATACCAGTTGAAGGGTGCATGTCCACAACTGGTTTGTCTCAGCTGTACTTGTTATTTATCATTACATAATTTAACTATTTTATGAATCAATGAAATGTGGCTTAAGAACAAACTGCTGTTTCTACAAAGCTGAATGATTCGAAATTTAACTTGATAAAAGGCAAGGTGCTAAAAACAAAATTCCTATTGAACTAGAAGTGGAAGTGGCAACTATAAAAGATTAGAGAAACATACTAAAAATCTATAGCATTCTACAAACAGATTGCTCTGTGTCACAATTTTTAAAGAGATCAAACTGGAAAGCGTTATGGATGTAATTTACCTAGGAAAGGCAATCAGGAACCACGAAACCAAAAACGAAAAAATGTCTATGGTCCATCCTACATTAAAAAATTGACCAATCAATGTAAAATTTTAAGTTAAGATAAAATGTTTGGGGTGTATGTGGCACGTTTATCACTTTTATGATTCCTTATGTTAACTTTAACTGACTCTTTTGATTAGCTGACAAAAAAATTTCTTTCCCATCCCCACAGTTATGGTGGCTTTCTTCAGTCTGGCCCAATATTGTCATCACTGCCTGGAACCAACCCCTCTCCCACTGTCACCTGACCAATAATTCAGTCTCAACTCAAAAGTCACCTCTGTAAAGCAGTCCCTGACTCCACCCTACAGAGTGAGGCCCACCTTCCTGGAGCTCCCACTACACTTTGGGACATGTCTCCATGACAGCAACTGTCCCTTGTTTCGTGATTGCTTGGCTTTCCACTTCCCCAGTAGACTGCAGGCTGCCACAGGCAGGGGCCGTGTCTTTTCACTGTGTCCCCAAGTGTTTAGTACAGTGCCTGGTACACGGCAGGCATTGAGAGACATTTAATAAACAAATGGAGAATGTAGCAACTGCTTTTGAAAGCAAGTCTCTTTGTAGCTAAAAGTCAAATGTCTTGATTGCTTCGCATACACCTGTATTTACAGTTAAGCGTACATAAATTTTTACCAGAGTACGGTACAAAATCTTTTAAAAAGCCAATCAACTAAAATACGGATTTAGGTTGAACTATATAGAATTATGATTTTTATTTGTCAAAACTGGTCAATTACTGGCAACTTCACATGGTCCAACCAAATAGGTAACTGATTGCAACATTTGAAATTCTGTCTGCCCCCAAATGCATCTAAGGCTTGCTAATAAAAAATCAAGGTAGCAGGCATCCAGGTTCCTGAATAGCAGAAATTTTAATTTGAGCTAATTTGAGGCCTACTATTAAAGATACTAAAAAAAAAAAAAAAGATTAACAACCTTCCTTTAAACAAAAGGGTATTTTTAAAGTTCTTAGGTCAGTAAGTTGTTACTTTTCTAGCTGCAAAAATTATAAATAAATACCATTGCAGAACCAACATCATCTGTTAGAATAGTAACTTTACAAGCACAATTGTGTTACCAATGCTAAAAACTGCTATACTACAGAGCGTGGAGTGCTTGTTTCTGAGTTTTGCTGCCCACACCAGTGTTCTGAAGTTTGTCTGTGTAGCGTATACCAATTCTGGGGTCCTGATTTGGGGATTGTGATGTGTATTTGAGACATGGTGTGTTTTCAAAGCTCCACACATGATCCTGATAGTCAAGATTGAGAAAAATCAATATGCATTTTTATGGATGAAATAGATATGCCTCTTAAGAAAAACACGGATAAGTAAAAATGACTGACAGTTACGCTCACCCTTTCCAAGAGACTCATTTCTTGAAATTCGGGACTAGTGTTGGACAGCCGCTGCAGAGTATGGGTCAGATCGTATGTGGTTGAGAAGTAAAACCCATCCACATTCAAGACATGGCTTAGCATCGCTAGGAAAGTTTTATTATCTTGTAACTGTAAACAAAGGGGAGAGAAAAAAATCAGTCTATCTCATCCTTGAAAAGGAATCTGTTAGCAAGAACAACAAAGGAGCATAAAAACCGGCCCCATTAAATACCACCAGCACAAGGACTGGGCTGGGGAGGGGACACTCACCATTTCTACAGGACCTAGGACAGTTCCTGACACACAGACAAAGCTGAGTAAATAATGTGAGGCAGGGGTGTCCAACCTATTGGCTTCCCTGGGCCACACGGGAAGAAAAAGAAGTGTCTTGGGCCACACATAAAATATACTAACACTAATGATAGCTGATGAGCTTTAAAAAAAAATCGCAAAATAAGCTCATAATGTTTTAAGAAAGTTTACAAATTTGCATTGGGCTGCATTCAAAGCCACATGCAGCCTGTGGGCCACAGGTTGGACAAGCTTGCTCTACATAGATTTTTCTTTCACCTTCAAAACAACCCTGTCAGGTTAGCATAATTATCCTCATCTGACAAATGAAAAACATAAATTCAGGAGGGGCCCAATAACATAGAGAATAAATAACAAGAGAATAATACCTTCCTCATTCTTAAGGAACTTCACTGGTTGGGGTGGATAGTAAATAAAATAGAATTCTTTTTAAAAAAAACAAAGATTAAAAGGAAAGTACTGTAAAGTAGTATTTATCTTTATTTTCTGATAATCATTTTAGCTGGCATTCCCAATGAATACAATATTGACAGTGTTTTTACCCTTGTTTTAAAAATAACTGTTAATGATGATAAACTGAAGTATAAATCGTGTCGTTAGGGAACTGGTATTATAACTAAACCAGGGTGACTGAAATCTGTGCATATAGAAAACGTGCCAAAGGAAGACTGTTAAACACACCATTTATACACATATATGCACACTTATATCACACATGGTAAAAGTGAAGAAAGTTTCTTTTCTGCAGAAAGAAGGAATGAAATAGAGTGAGTGAAACTTCAAAGGTAGCTAATATTTTTTCTTTACAAAAAGAACTTAAAGTTAAACCTGGGTATTGAGAACATATGCATTTTCTGTTTGTCCTTTTCTCTCCATATGGAATTTCAAATTTAAGAATTGAATCAGTTTTGTTTTATTTTGTTTTGTTTTTAAGAAGAAACCAAGAGAAATAAACTATATGAAGAATTTTTAAAATACATTTTATGGCTAGGTATAAAGGTCTATAGAGTGACCTTGTGCTAAGGAGTTGCTTAAATAATCGGGCTTAAAAACCCATCAACATTCTTAGTGTTCCACCTCCCTCTCTCACCTCCATGGTACTCCTTGGGGTTTTATAATTACTTAAGAGCTTTCATGTCTTACCTGAATATCAGTTAAGTGCAACATTGTCTTCTTATAAGAAAGGACATCAAAATCTGTTGCTTTCCAGATTACATGATTGAAAAATTCCCCTATTTTTGTCTTTTTGGTAATGACAATTAGATAATTTCCTGCAAAAGGCAAAGCCAAACTCACATAAATATAAATAAGGCAATTCTAAAGCTAAAAATAGCAGTCATTATTTAAAGTCCCAAAACTGGCAGAATGAGACTGCATTGTTCTATTCAGAGAAAAGGCCCACACATTTTTAAAAACACTCTTATAATTTATGAATAGAAACACCAGCATAGTATTTAGAAAAATTCCTATTGAAAGGTCAAATTTTTTTTTCAGAAAGATAAAATCAAAAACTTTTGGTTGGCCCAAGTCATTTGGGCTACTGAAAAGTAGGGACAGAAGACACTTCTGTGTCCTTATATCACCTAGGCAGACAGGCTTCTGCAAATACATTTTCCAGTGTGTAACTTGAAGAAGCAGAGATCATGGGAGCTGCACTGCAAGACAATGTCCTGTCTACACCATTCCTACATCCTTCACGTCATTTTAAATGGTAGAGAAATGTTCCGGGGTAGTGTAACTAAGTGGTTACTGTAACATTACAGATGGTTCCCAACTATAATGGTTTGACTCATTCGTGATTTTTCGATTTCACGAAGCTGCAAAAGCGATACACATTCAGTGGCAACCGCCTTTTGATTTTTGAATGTCGATCGTTTCCAGGCTATGGATGAGCAGTACAATGCTCTCTCGTGAAGCTGGGCAGCCATGAACAGCAGCTCCTTCTCAGCCACGGGATCACAAGGGTCTACAACCAATGCTCTACAGAGTGCAGTGTCAGCTGAATCTGCCCAACTGTAGGTTGGTGGGAGTGTTCTGAGCATGTTTATGGTAAGCTAGGCTAAGCTATAATGTATTAAAGGCATTTTTGATGTACGACATTTAAGCTAGCATGTTTATCAGGATGTAACTACAACGACGAGGGGTCAGGACTCAAGGAGCCAGCACAGCAACACACACAGCATAGCAGCCCCCATCCTGGCCACCTCCTCCTCCCACAAACAAAACAGGGTACGACTTTCCCACCAATGAATTCTTAAGCTCTGTTCAAGGCTCTACCCACAGGAGCTCCCCTCAGACGTTTTCCTATGTCATGTGTCTCTCCTAGAACTCGTCACACCGCATCGCAGTAATTTACTACTTAAATGCCTCTCTCACTAGACAGTAAAGTGCAGGACAAAAGAAACTTGCATCTTTTATAACTCAGCATCCAGTACCATGCCTGATAAAACAGGAATTTTCTTAAATGTTCAGTGAAACAAAATTTAGATAAACAAAATCACTTTCTTCATAATGCAAAACCAGGTAACATTCTCTAGCAGGTATTATGTCATATTCAACTGAGTATGGGTTGAAGGCAGAATACTGTCTATTTAAATACTCTCAGAATATATGGGAAATGTCTAGTTGACTACGCATTTCAACTCCAGTTGAAATAAAACTCAGGCTTTAATAGAACCTCAGGCTGATAAATTTAACAATTTGATATTTGGTGTATATTACTTTGAGAAATTAGTAACAAATACTTAATCTACAGATTTACTGTCTAGAGCATGATATGAAATATGTCTTTATCTTATATTCTAATAGAGTCAATTTATTACCTTCTTTGCCCATCGTAGCTTATTTTTTCCTTACCTGCCACCAGGTGGATTGTGCCCAGTATACCATATATTGGTCTTGTGACAGCTGAAGGAGGAATATCTTTCTTGACTTTAAAAGAAAAAAATAAAATTAAATAAAATTAAAAAAAAATAAAAATAAAAATCACATAAAAAATGCTCACCAACAGACAAGGAAATCTAGTTTAATCTCAACAGTTACTTCAATTAATCAATATACATGATTTGTTCTTAGAAAGCACGATTTCTTCATTAGCGTTACACCTCTGTTTTGGCAGAATTCAAAGACATCCACATTGTATATAAAGGTCTCTGTCTATCTAGACCTGGTGTCAAAAGTAGCATGCTTCAGCAGCCTCATCAGGTAAATTGTGGGTCATTTCTAATGTCAATTTTCAACAAATTTTATTTAACTTCTTACCAGAAAGTGAGTTTCTATCTCTTTAAGAAAATTAGAAAGTAAATAGAAGGAGGGTTGAGACAAGATTTTAATTTCAACATGCAACTAATGAAATGCCGAAAAAGACGTGCCTACCCATGTTTAAGAATGTGGGACGTGGTGGCAAAGATCTAGGGGAGGTAAGAAGAAAAAGCCTCTTCCTCGCATCTAACAGTAGTTTATACGGGTACTCAGGGAGCCACCACCATTAACCGTAACTTTATCAACAATGCCCTCATTAATAAAATCTATTACTCTTACATTGCAGGGTTCATTTCATAATTATGAAACATTAAGCCAACGTGTTTCACAAAAATATTTTGTAGATCTCTAGTCTAGCGAATAATGCCCCAGAAAGGGAGGAAGTGGGGTCTCCCCATCAAATAAGCTTGTTTTGCTACACATCCTTATTACCTCTACTCCCACTCCCAGTCAAGAGTCAGAGTGCCCAGAACGAGAATCAAAGTTCTGAGCAGGCCTACAAAGGTAAACCAAAGCTGTTCTACTATTTAATTCACGGTTTCCCAGACTAACATAGCCGTAACAATTTTCTGTCAGTCACAATTTAATTATCATCTTGGAAACCATTATGAAACACTGGTGTAAGCCCTAGTTCCTTTTTCATAAAGGCAGTCCTATAATTCCAAATTAAGCCTAATATTCACTTGTTTCACTCCATAATTCCATTTACTTAGCAATGCTATGTCACCATTAGCTAACGTGAAAAATGGGAATGCCAGTGCAGTGAAAGCTCAAAGCAAATCCTGACTACAGCGCGATCACCTGACAAACTTAAACAGGCAGAGCTGTAAGTTACACTAATTAACTGGAATGCAATAACAATAAAACTATGGTAATGCCTAAGAATGTATGTTAGCTTCTCTTGAAAGAAAAACAAATCCCTCTTTCTGTAGCAGTGATCTGCACTTCCAACCATAGGAAAACAACTGGCAGAGAAACCATGGGCAAGTCAGCCCCTCCTCAGCACCGGCTTCAGCTCAGAGTCCCTTCATGCGAGTCCTGATGAGAGCTTGGTACTATCTTTACACCCCAACTACACCCATGACCTCTAGCTTGGTCCACTCAAATGGGCCTGCAATCTCTACCTACAACTTCCATGTCACTGAAAGGTCAAAAACAAATTGAAAATACATCCATACTAAAGCTTTTATAAGACACTAGGTTGTAGCAATACAGTATAAAGTAGTGTGATTAAACTTTAGGAAAAGTACACTTATGGGGGTTAAAACCAATGGGCTAACTCGAGAGAGCAGCCACCAAGCAACAGACACAGCAAATGGCAAATTATCCAACTAAAACAGAGCTCTAATTCCATTTGGTTAAATGAAAACTATACACAAGGGCTGTCCAGAAAAAAAATCCAACCGTAAATGCCTCTACTTTTCATATTATGTGGCTGGATATTTTCCAGACAGCCCTTGTATATGGTACTTACCGGAACAACCAGATAACCAAGAAAATGAGGATGTACAGATGTCTTTCTTATATTTTACTATCTTATGCAAATTATTTTCATATTTCATTTTATCCATTCAAAGGACATTTACTGTTTACTGAATGCTTACTCTATTCTGTACTTAAGAAAATATATACGATTGTGTCTAGAGATAAATTTTTAAACAAATGAATATGAAATTCCCAATATCACATGGTACATCATCACCAAAATTATTTCACATTAATCTAGTCAGAAATCAGTGTTCCACACAATTGAAAAAAAATTGTTTTTACAAACCAGAGGAACAAACCCAAAATGTAACTGGATAAACAGATTAAGACAGATAAAGCTTATGAGCATAATTTGCCTAAGACACAAGTTTTAGTCAGTGATGTTTATATTATTTTTCATTTATTAAATTGTCCTGACAATCACAAGTATTTTAAATAAAAGCAGCCATTAAAATTTTATGCACTTAATGCTAAAACAACCTCTCACAGTCAAAATACCTTCAATCTTACAGCTAGAAGGAATTCAGACATCAATACAACTAATCCTGTTAAGAGTACAGATAAGGAAACAAAGAAATAATTATATTTTAAAGACTTACAGAGAGTAAAATTTTTAAGATCATTTCTGTTTCAGAAAAAGGAGAAAGCATTAACATTAATGCATAAAAGTCAAATTAAATTTTTGTGAAGACACTCAGATCCACACACATCTCATTAATTTGTTTTCATTATTGCAACTTAGGTATAAAACTGTTCTCAGTCACTCCTAAATCAGGCCCTGAAGTACCTGAGAGGGTGACTTCTGTGGACACACGGTCGATGATAAGGACATCATCTGCTCCATCATCACAAGCTTCCACATAAAATTTTTCAGGTGTGATGTGCCTAAGAGAAATTTAAAAGCACAAATAACTACACCAAATACAATGAAGACTTCTAAATAAACTACTTAACTCTAACAATTTCAGCAGTGTTTCAATCTCACATCATTTTCTGGCTTCTGTCATGCTGTCCTTATGCTGACAAGATTTTAACTTGCTGGAAAACTCCAATTTGATTTACACAATAAAATAAGAACAAGTTCTAATTCATTATATTCACCATGGTGTAGAAAGCAAGTAGCATAGTAGTTAGGAGTACAATCCATAGAACCAAACTTCGTGACCTTGGGCAAGTTATTTATCCCCTCTGTTCTTCAGTTCCATTATCCATAAAAGAAGGATAATATCAGACTCATCAAGGAGTATTGTTGTGAGGATGAAAAGAGCTAATTTTCAATAAGCACTTAGAACAACATCTGACACATGGTAAGCAAGATATAAACACTAAGAAATATTTTAAACAAAACATTTTCAGGAAATTACTTAAACTACTTGAACATTTGGATTTTTCTGTTGCTGTTGTTAAGACTGCCACATTAAAAAAGCGAGAATGAGAAAAAGAAAACTTCTCATTCTGTAAAATAAATAAAACAAAGGGAGTAAAATTAGGATCGGAAGAGACACATCAAAATTTATGCAACTTTGTAAACAGAGTCCAACAAAAATAACAGTTGGGTCCTCAGGAGATAATTTGGATAACTCAGGCAAGCAATTGAAGCACTGTTAGGTTAGGGACTGTCTCAGGAAATACTAACATTTAACAGAAACAATAAAGTGAAAATGCAGATTTGCAGGCGATAGAACAATGCAGATGGAGGCTGTATGGAAGATGGGTCCCGGAAGGAAGCACAACCCGCCCTGAACCACAGCAGCAAGGAGTCCAGTCCATCCCTGCCCACTTCCCTCACCCCACCAAACACACACAACCTACTTTCACTGTTCTTAAATCACAAGTGAAAAATTTGTGCAACAGCCAATCTGAGGGGCTTTTTCTTCCCTTTTTTAATTCTACTCCCTCTATTACACTCCCGTTGCCCATGAAAAAGTTTATATAAACCTATACAGCCACTACTGATATCGTTTCTTATTTGTACGATCTACTTGGTCTTACAGAACAAGCCCTGGAGCAGTACAGCAGTAGTGACCACTTCTGACCAAGTTCTCAGGAAAACCACCAATCCTTAATTATCCACATAACTTACACCTTTTATGGTTTGCCTATAATTAACTTCGTAATAGTAGGCTAGTTTCCTCCATTTGGGGGACTGTGTATGCTAAGGGAATGAAAACACTTTTTATACATATCAAGCAAAATGCAAAAAGGATGGCAAATTTGCTTCAAATATGGCAGTCTTCAATTCAAACTAAATATAGTAACTCATCCCTTTTTATTGCAGAATACTATTTCATTGTGAAAATATATCACAATTATTTATCCAGTCACTTTTGGGTTGTTTCCAGTTTGGATATTATGAATAAAAGTTCCCTGACTGTTCTTGTAGAAGTCTCAAGGCAGACTTCTGCATTCATTTCTCCAGAATGGCTGGATCACAGGGTAATGGTTTAATTTGTGCCAAGGAAGAGAGAGTGGGGTTACAGGCACAAGGGAACTTTTCCTTGATGGATGTGTTCATTATCTTGTTACAGGTGATTGTTTCATAGGTATAAAAAAATGTGTATACTTTAAATATGTGCAGTTTACTGTATATCAACTAAACTTCAATAAAACTATAGAAAGAAAACAAAGTGAGAGCCCCTGAAACAAAATAAATATAACAAACTTCACACAATCTAGTCAGGGTAGTTACCTCTAGTATTAAATCAATTTTTAAAAATATAACCTATCAGTCTATACCTGAGGCATGTGTTATGCCAGTGTAAGTTGCATTCTAAGAGTAAGCCAATAAATTCACTGAAAAGCTGCCTCACGCTAAGCATTACACAAGCATTAGGAGATAGGTGATACATAAAAATCAAAAGAAATAGAAAAAAATGTTGTTATTAAAAAGCAGATCTAAAAACCAAGACTTGTTTCTGAAAGCTTTTTAAGAGTGCAGTCTCTAAATCAGATGGCACTCTGCTAAGCCTCACGTTTCGAGTCCCCCAGCCCCCCACAGCCCCCAATCTTCTAAGTGCCCGGCAAGTGCCTGTGCTGTCCACAGACACAACAGGTAGGGAAGGAGAGATTTTAATTATGAGAAGGATCTGACAACCTGTTGAAGGCTCCTGAGATCTTAGGGCCACATGCAAAGATAAGAGACAGGTCTCGGGAAGCTAAGGGTGGCCCCATGCTAATAGCTAGCAAGGAAACAGGGATGTTGGTCCCTCAACCTCAGGAACCGGATTTGGTCAACACACTGAATAAGTCAGTAAGTGTATTCCTCCCCCAGTCTCCAGTATGAAACCCAAGCCTGCTGACACCTTGATTTTAGCCGGTGAGACTTGGAGTGGGCACCTCACCTACAGAGACTATGAGATAACAGATTTGTATTATTTTAAGTCTCAAAGTCTATGAGAATTTGGCACAGAAGCAACAGAAAATGAATATAGCACTCAAATCCCCTAGAGAATGAAATAACCTTCACATTAACCCCTGGCCAAAACATACCCATAAATAGAAACACTATCTTCCTGGCACTAAGGAATAGGATGCATCTCTCAACTGAATTTGGCATTTGCATTTCTAAGTGATAAACTTTTCAAAAACCATTTTTAATGGAAATTCTTTAATTTAAATTTTACTCAATCAAAATTTTGTTATTTTTTAATCTAAGTATTAGTAGCAATGTTTTCTTGACTGACTTGGGTATATTCTGCACACATCTATTTCTGTGCCATCCTATCAAAAGATCACACCTTCAAATTCTAGTAATCCAGTATGGTAAAAAAAAAAATTACAGTTTGCAAACTCTTATAAACCTAGTTGGAACCCCAACCCCATGCTTACTACCATGAGTCCCTGAACAAACCCTGACCTTGCCAGCTCAGCTTTCTCCCCACTAAAGAGGTATGTGATGGGTGAGGGTAATGACAGAACCACTAAGATAAGACTCCATGGTGGTGGATTATTTTACTTAATGACCCGAGTCCACTGGGTTTTGTTTGTACTTAGAATTAGTCAGCTGGACTCATCTTAGATGACCTTAATTTTGCTGGCAACATTCAAAGCATCATAGTCAGGAGCCAGTGGAACATATGCCTTCTTCTCTCCATCAGGCCAGATCAAGGTGTTGCGCTTGATCACATCATGTCATAGAGCTTCTTCACAGCCTGTTTGATCTGGTGCTTGTTGGCCTTGACATTCACAATGAACATGAGTGTGTTTTCTTCATGGCTGAGTCAGTAGTTAAGGGGGACTTGATGGCATAGTGGTCAAACTTGTTTGTCCTGGGGCACTCTTCCAAGGATATTTGGGCTGCCTTCAGAGCTGCAGAATCTTGGACCTTTGGAAGGAGGGTGACATGCCAATTTTTTGTGGCTATGGATGCCTTTCAGCGTTGCTTTCTTTGACTTCAAAGCCTTTGCTATGGCTTCGACTTTGGAAGGGCCTCGGCTTCCTTCTTTGCTTTTGGTGCCACCTTCGTGAAAACTAGGCTTTGTGTTTTATTTTTCTGCTGTCTTTAGTCTCTTGACAAAGCCGTCACTTATGCTCCTACTCAGATGCTTTAGTTTTATATCGGAGACAAAGTTAATAGGCTTCAGATAGTCTGAGGAAGGCTACACAGTTTTGACCAGAGTCAAGTACATGGGATTTATTATATCCATTGCCTTCATATTGTTCAGGGGCCGATGTTCTAAGTCCACAGCTATATTTGGTGGGACACAGCACAATTTACTTCTCCACACAAATGGTGTGTTACTTCTTTATTAATGTTATTCTTAATATTAAAAAAAAAAGATTATTCAACCAACAGCCTCAGAAATCAAATCCCTCCACTTTTTAGTACAATGCACAAGCTTGCAGCTAAACAAACAGCCCATAGGGAAATGCAGATTGCTTTCCTTCAACACACTTTGACTATCTTTATTATATGAATGCATTTAAGCTTCTCACCTGTAAAACTTCTGTAGTGAAAATAAATTATTTGAATGACATCAAAGAACTGAAAAGTCACACTTGTTTCCATATACAAGTTTTGGTGTATCACATAATAGATACCTTTCAGTCAGTGATAAAGTATTTATTGTAAAATCAAATGTCTGTAAGAGAAAAAATTCTCCTAATAAAATTTATATATATATAAAATATATGCATATAACTATATTAAAAAGCATGTGGAACAAAAGGGTGTCAATGTCATAAGCACTTAAAAGGTATTTCCCAACTTGGCATTTAAATTTAAAACTGAGCTATAAGGATATAAGAACAGTGATGAAATACATACATATCAGATGAAGACTTTAAATCATATACAAAAACTATATAGCTATAGAACTAGGCCTTTGCCAACTGTTACATTCCTAATGATCACAAAACTAATGACTCCACTGTGTGCTTAGAGTCTTTTAAGTCACAAAGTTAGAAACGGAAATTATAAAATGAAACATATAACTCTTATAACTTGAGCGGCACCGCTGCGGCGCCAGGCTGATTTGAAGTGGCAACTCGGGTGGTGCCGCTGCGGCAATTTGAAGCGGCAACTCGAGCGGTGCCACTGCGGCACCCGGCTGATTTGAAGTGTCAAATCATAACATACAATCCTAAGAAACCGACAAAATGGGGTATCAGAGTTTATACTCTAGCTGACTCGAAGACTGGCTACATTTGCTGCATTTTGCCATATTATGGATCACTCACAACAGAGCTCTTGGTCAGACCTGATTTACCTGTTTCATCAAGAATTCCAATACACTTATACAAAATGTTGTTGGAGAAAATTCCAGGTGCTCAGGGGCACCGTATGTACATGGATCGCTACTATACTAGTTATGTCTTAGCTCAAGAACTAGCCAAATTGAAATGCAGTATCTCCGGAACGATCTTAACGAACAGGAAAGAATTGCCCAAGGAAATAAAACAGCCAAATTTTTCAAAAAAATCCACGGTCGCATATCAATGGGGTAACACCTTACTTTTAGGGTGGAAAGATAAGAGGATTGTCACTTGTTTGACTACGAGGGGTGACACAGGAATGTCGACGGTCAAAAGGATTACACGAGATGGTGTGAAAATAATGGTCAAGAAACCCAATATTGTTTTGAATTATATAAAATATATGAGTGGTGTTGATCGGGCGGACCAATATGCATCAAGGTATTGTTTTCTGCGAAAATCGCTTAAATGATGGTGTAAGCTTTTTTGGGGGGGCATGGAAATTTGCCTGATCAATTCCTACATTCTGTATAAACTAGAAAAGACCAAAAAAGGGGAAAAGCCACTCAGCCATTTGCGATTTCTAAAAACACTTGTTGAGCAATTGAGAGGATCATATCGCCAGCATCGTGAGCAAGCGTCTCCGTCACATTCCGATGAAATCCGACTAAATGGGAAGCTTCACATAGTACTACAAGGGCCAAAAAGGGACTGCAAGGTTTGCTGTGACCATACACGCCTGGAGGTAGGCGGGAAGTAACATATTACTGTGATACGTGTCCTGATAAACCTAGGATGTATCTTGGGCATTGTTTTACGAAATATCACACAAAAACTAATTAGAGTGTAATATTTATCAAATTTTGTTGTTTTCGATATAAAAATAAATAAATTGGTGAAATTTTATTATTTGTATACGTTTGTTTGTTTATAAATGATTTTAAAGTACTTGTAAAATGTTTCCGCAATTTGGCCGAAATCGTCTCGAGTGGCTGGTTCGCACAAGCGAAAAAGGCCTCGAGCACAAAGGGGTAATATGTAATACTTCCAGTCTGGATAGACACACTTGAAATAAAATCAACATATTAAAATTTTAATTGAAGTAGAATGAAATGAAAGCCTTCCACAGAAAAAAGCCTTGGTATTCTTTCAGATGATGAAATCCGGGGAGTAAGAACAGGTGGGAGCAGGTGCGGGGCAGAGACTAATCATTCAAGTGCAGGTTTGGAAGAGGACAAGTACTTGGAAATGGTCTACTGAACTAAGTCACCACTAAATCTAATTGCCTATGTGGTGAGAGCCAATAAAGTAAGTTCAGAGACTCCAGCAGCAAAACGCTGAACAGCCTCAAGAACTAGAGGGAAATGGCGATAGCAACTTGAGTGGGAAGTGCGATTTGAGTGGGAAGTGAGGTGGGGCGTGAGGCAGTGCAAAGTTTATATGTAAAGAGTAATCAGATCCACGCCCAAACCAAGTAGTGTCCAGGAACCTGCTCCCTGACCTCAGGACAGAAGGCTTAGAGTCTGGACTCCGGACCTCAGGCAACGCTGAGGACCAGGGTGAGAGCCAAGTGAAGTTAGGAAACACAGAGGAAGTCTGCTTATAGACTGGAAAAAGACCATCCAACCCTCTTCTTCTACCAGGTTCCCAGAATACTGTTGGCCAAGCATCCCTCTCCCCATAAATCCCAAAAGGAGCTTTGAATACTATTCCTGAAGAAACTTACTGGCCAAAAAGACAGACATGCAACTGCTGGCATTTAATCCCCTTAATCCCCACCCTGCCCCCACTAAAGAGTTCAGTTCCTACACAACCACTCAACAGTTCAGGCCACCAGTTCACAAGTCCTGACCCACAAACATACCTTCTAATCAATTTCTTGTGTTTCATTTTTAAACATGAATTGACAACCAAGGATCACCAGGTATTTGAGAAAAGCTTCTATCACAGAAGAGAGACCAAAAGAAACTGAAAAATAACTTCGGGTAAATAAACTATCCTAAGAACAGAATAAAACTTCTTTATAATTGATTGCCTCAGAGAAGGCACTATACTCATGAAACAAGAACAGGGTGCTACAAAAATATTCAGAAAGCAAGAACATGTTCTTGGCTGACAGCAGAAATAGTAATTTGATTATTCAACAAGAGGACTGAAAGATAAAATGGAAGAACTTTGCTTGAGAACAGAATAAAAAGAGCTATAAAAAAGAAAAAGATAGGAGGAAAGAAGGGAGGACGAGTAAGGGAGGGAGAAAGAGAGAAAGAAGGGCAGGTAGAAAGAGAGAAGAGGCTGGATTCAGGATGTTCAACATCCATTTAGCAGGAATTCCAGAAGAGCACACAAGAAAAAAGAGAAAGAAATTATCAAAGAAATAGTGCAACAAAACAAAACAAATCCCTCAATCAAAGGACAAGTTTCCAGATGGAAAGGGCCCACCAAATAAATGGAACACACACACACATGGCACACATAGGTACATTAAGCATAAAACTTCAAAACACCATAAAGAGAAAAACCTCAAATTACCAGAAAAGAAAAAATCAAAAGAATGAAGCACTGAGATATTCAACAGCCACCTTATTGGACTATTCAACAGCAAGGTCTTTAAAATTCTGAATGATAACATTTTCTAATTGAGAATTCTATACATAGCCACACTATCAAACAAGTGCAAGGATAGAATAAACACATTTTCAGACGTGCCTTGTCCCAAAAGATACCTCTCTTTCACTTTCACTTAGAAAGAAGGAATTGTTTCACACACAAAAAATGGAATTAATCTAAAAGTTATTGGAATTGAAAACACGACAGAGGAGAAAGCAATCTGGTGATGATGACGAAGGAGGCTCCACGACAACAGTGCGCAACAGGCCTGAAGAACAGCCGTGCAGATCAGAGCAGGAGGGGAGGCTCCCGGAAGAAAGGGAGCTCATAGTTACCCGACATGTTTGAAAGGAGTTTTACTGCTGCTACAGATACTTAAGATTAGCAATAAGTACATTTAAATACAAGTCAAGTAAATAAGAAGGAAACAGGCACTTTTTAATTCTAGGAAACACAGAAAGTTTTGATGAGGGAGTGTAATTATAATATACTAGTGACTTCATCTGAACCATATCTACATAGCCGTAACATAATATAACTATAGGGAGAGGAGAAAGAGGTACAAGAGCTAATTTTCATCTTCTGAAGTAGAAAGTCAGTCATCAGAAGACTAAAAACTGAAAGAAAAAAAAAATCAAGAAACAGCAATATAAGCATGTTGTTTAGAAATGTGGAGTAGATACTAGAAGAAATTACTGAAAAAGTAGAAAGCGGAGTCTCCAGAGCAGTGGGGTTCGGAGTGTGAGGGTCTTCTCTTTTATCATAAGCTGTGTGTACTGTTTACTTTTAAACCATATACATGTATTAAAGTAAAAATTAAGTTTTGAAAATGGGTTAAAATAGGGAAAAAAAACTAATAATAATAAGAGCAATTGTGGACCAATGCAGAGAGTTCTAGCCCCAGGACTCTGGGACTTTTGCTGGATGTCATCTCTCAGAGATGGCTGCTAGAATCTTGTTACTGGTGCTACCACCAGGTTATTCTATTCTGCTGGTGTTACTAAAAGTGGATTACGAATTGGAACCTCGAAGATATGAATAGTGACTGCAAGCTAATCAACATTTAAAGAAGCATAATGATAAGGAATGACTCCGAATCCCACTCATCCTAACTGCAGGTTACATATTCCTTTGCTCTCTTCTCCTTCCACGTCCACTTCCCATCACTCTTTAACTGGCCTTTATATTGATCTGAAGCATATCTGTTTCATGCAGTTAATTTTATTCTGTAAGTTTTATGCTCTCCACATTTCATTTTGAAAGTTAGCACTTATCCCAAGAAACACTTGGCAACCCAAACAACCAATGGCAGATTTGCTGGTGTATACGATTTCAATTGTTATTGTTTTTATTCTTCACCAAACAGGTCATCAAGTCTCTGCAGATAAGAACTCAGAGTTTATACACTCCCCTTAGAATCATTCACACAAGAAGACAGCAGAAGCTCAATCCATTTTCTCAGAGAATATAACATAATTAGTTAGCAGGCACCTACATTAAGTTGGTTTGTACACATGGCCCTTAACTAATGTTTTCCTTGGCTCAGTGACAAAGTAAACAGAATTTTAAAACCTCTTTTTCTTTGTCCTAAGTAAAGATCTTGACAGGTCAAATTTTAACTAGATCTGATGTTATTATGTAACTAGTAAGAGGAGAAAGAGGGAGTAGCATACTTCTGATTAGAAAATGTATAAACTGTCACCAAAGCCAAGTTCTGCCTAGAGTTCTTCAAAATTACGTAACCAGTCAACAGGCTGTCGAGTGGTCAATGTAAAAAATGCACAGAAACCAAGATGAAAGCCTCAGTGGAAACCAAAAATCCTCAATCAGCTTCCCCAGCCCTAAAATATCTGTCAGAATACATAAGAACTACTAGGACAGCTGGCTGCACTTACAGAGTCCCAGGCCCCACCTGCAGAGACTTTCACTCCGTAGCCCTAATGGGGGGCTCTGGAATATGCATTTAAAACAAGCACAGCAAGTGATCTGACACAGCCAACCACTGACCAGACTTTCTAGCCTGAACCCCTGCCTAACTAACCAATACCAGGGATACAAACTCCGTATCATCCATCTGTGCCTATTTATCTTAGCTTCCCTTCATCCTTCCTGGCAGAGAGATGGGTGAATAACCTGAACGTTCATTGCACTAGACAGACCACAGATGTCTTCAGCACAGTGTAGCTTAGTTTATGTCCTCAGGGTTGAAACTCACTTGCCCTGACTGACCTCAGAGCTATGACAATCTTTTAAGAAGAAAGGTGATTTCCTAACTGAGGAAACAATGTTTCTTCAGAGGCAAGCTACAGCCTGATTCACTTTCTAAATAGGATTGCCTGCCTAATACATAGCGTATTTTCCAGCGTATAAGACGACCCCCTAATTTTACAGTTAAAACATAGGTTTAGGCCTATATTCGCTGTATAAGACTACAGCCTCAGAAGTGGGGGGTAGTCTTATACAGCGAATATAGGCCTAAACCTATGTTTTAACTGTACAATTAGGGGGTCGTCTTATACGCCGGAAAATACGGTATTTCAGACTTTTTAAAAGAAAAAAAAAAAAAAGCTTCAAATGTCACCAATAATGATTTGCTATTGTAATTATTTTGTAATTCAAATTTATCATTGCCTGACATTATCCATGCTTTCCTGAATGATTTAAAAGAAAAAGCACTTGCAAAATAGGGTATTTAGAACCGCCTGGATATTTTAAAAGTACACATTCTGAATTCTGAACAAATCAATATTGTTTTCTATTTTAAAAGTTCCTACTGAACATGTCAACTACTATTTTCAATTATAAGTGACTCATTCTATACCAGACACATTTGAGACTCAGGTGAGTACAATCTGATAAGATTTTTTAAAAGATAATTTGAATAATGCAGTGTAATGGAAAGATCGCTGAACTCTTTCTGCTGTGTTTCAAGCCAGTTCTGTCATGGCTGGGCTGTGTGACTGGACTGTGGGGTCAAGGGCAATTATTTCCCTGTCTTCAGCAGTGACAGAGGGTATGTATCAACCAATGGCCTCACAGAAGCACTGGAAATACATGAAATACAATTTACAAGAAACGACTTAAGCTGCTGCTACTTCAAAAGAATACATTCCAAATTACTCCAGACTGTTCAATTTTGAATGAGCTTTGAGATCCAGCATCCCCACGTTTGCTTCTTCTTATACTCTGCTGTAGGGTTAGGACTAGGATGAGGCGAGCAAGGCACCTAAGGAGCACAATTTACAGAGGTCTCACTCTCAGAATCCTCTGCTCTGCTTGCAGCACCCAGTCCAAGTGCTGCCCTGTGGAGTAAGGGGTCCCGGACATACGAAAGGAAAGGAGACATTAAAAAGTAATGTGCAGTGATGACACTGAAACATTTAAATTCTAGATGGTTGTAATATTTTGCCAAATTCTTGATAGAACGATGAAATACACTTACAATGATACAAGTAACAAATAATTTACCATAAATTGATATCACTGGAATTACAAAGACATATTTTTACATGAAAGCTGTCTTTTGATATTAAAAAGGTGTTTCAAGCCCCATTTCACAAATATCATTAATTCATAAATAAAATTTAAAATTATATCCTCAAAATAGCATTGTATGGGGAAGCCCGGATGGCTCAGTGGGTTAAGCGCTCACTTTGCCGCGCCGGGGACCAGGGATCGAATCCCGGCCCCGGCCTGTGTGGAACCATATGCTGAACTGGGAGCTCCCCCAGTTCAGTTCTCTCTTTCTCTCTCTCTCTCTCTCTCTCTCTCTCTGTAAAAAAACAAAAAAAAAATACAAAAAAAACCCACAAAAAAAATAGCATTGTATTTTGACACTTATTAAGATGGTTACTAAATACCAAATGGTAATTGAAAAACAGATTACCTTTTTTATGTGCTTTTTGGGATTGAAACATGCCTGTTGCTGAAGGATACAGAAATGTTTGACACATTTCCAAGTGAAATGGTTCCTTCTCTGCATAGCACAGATTCTGTTCATCCAAACTATCAAATGACCACTATGCTTATCAATCCCAGTATACCTGGAGAATTTCTGAAGTGCTGGTAGGTGCCCTACCCTGGAAAGTTCCTTTCATTTACTCAGGTGATTCACTGAGGATTGCTCTGCATGAGGTTTTACACTAGGTACTGAGGAGGACTAGAGAAGAAATCAATGCTAAGGTGTTTCTAATATGTTCTACATATAGGCAACCCAATTGGGAAAACTAAGTATATATAATGATTTCATCATTTCTAGGTGGCACAGTGAGTGGTTCAAACTTGTGCTGTGGATCAATCATTGTCTCAGTTCTCTTGTCCATGAGATGGTGAATACACTGTTAATCAACTGGCAGAGACAGATGTGCAAGCCATATGGGCATTCAGTATGCAGTCTCTGTGACAGCAGACTGGCAGGGCAGCTCAGTGAAGGGAAAGATGTGGGGGGGAAGGCTTCCCAGAGAAAGCGAGCATCTGTTAAGTACGCTGAGTATTTCACCTACACTCTCTTTCAATCCTTATAATTGTGAAATAATAATGTTCTGATTTTACAGCCATAAAACAGGGCTAGGACACAAAGCAAGTAGCGAGGTCAGGATCTGAATCCAAGTCTGCTGTGACTAAAAAAGGCTGAATCTCTCAGCTTTACCATGGATGTGATCAGCAGGTAAAGAGGGAAGAAGAGAAGAAGGCATCCTGGGTAGAAGGATCAAAATGAGCCCAAGCTTGAAGCTACGGCAGGTGCGAAGTCTGGTGGGCACAGGGGGAAAGCATTGGGCAGTTATGGGAAATAAAGTGAGGGGACTTTAGGCTAGCATACAGATGGCTAAGAAATGCGGACTTAATCCTACAGATTCATAAAATGGAGCTGGAGATTATAAACAGGGGAGTAGAGGATGAAATCAGGGCCATTAGGAAGGCGAACTTCATAGGATCAAGACAGACTGCAACAAATGTGCGGCCTAATGCAGAACAAATTATTATCTAAAATCTCCAGCACTTCAATATTTAAATAAACCCAGTAATACTTTTGTGATAAAATATTATCAAACTATCTCTTGTATGGATCTCTCTTAAAACATCTTGAGGCACGTTTTTGAAAATGGCTATTATGTCCTACTAATTTTTTAAAAATATTTTTATTTGGTAATATTTGTACCAGTGCAGTGAAACTAAATTTTAAGTGATCCTGGATGTTATTACTTTGGATATCATCACTTTATTTTAAAAGAGACATGGAAATTACATGTTATTTCACAACTTCAGTGGAATGGGCAGCTTCGTGTGATGCCATTTCAATTGTGATTTAATTTCAGTCTACATACTTTCCAAGAATGTCACCATCTCTAAATAAGAAACAATTCTTGTCGTCTAGAACGACACTGGTGCCTCCATATTCTGGAAGAACTTTTCTGCAACACACACACTAACTGGTTGGATCTCTACACCCTTTCCTGTAGAACCCGATCCAATAGCTACTACTGTTGCTAACAACACTCGTCCTTGAGGTTTTTCTGGAAGCATAATGCCTCCTTTGGTTACAGTTTCTGCAGACCTCCTTTCAACTAATGCTCAAAGAGGAGAAGAAACTTTCTAAATGCCTATCTTGCCGCGACTGCACCAGCAGCAGCAGTTCAAACTCTGCTCTTGCATTGTGGCCATAAGGAGAGAACTGCAGTCCAGTCCTCTGGACACGTAAACTTTGGAAAATGCTGCCCACCCATGTCCTACTAATTCTTATGAGTCAGAAACCACTTCTACCTCCAAATGCATCTAAAAAAGAATACTCCTTAAGTCAGAGGCCACATTTTAAAACCTTGAAAAGCATGCCTTGCAGCAAGCCTTAGCAAGGGCCAAAAACAAGGGGTAAGAGCAGAGATTCCAACTCACAAACTCCTTGGTAAAAAAAACAAAGTTGCAAAAAAGTTGTATCTTCACAATTACAGAAGCACGCCAAACTTTTTTTCAGTGAAAAAAGTTAAAGACTGACAAATTAAGAGCATGACTTTCACATAACCCCAGATTTACTTCTGCCCAAATTTAGTTTCCACTACTCACAAAATCAATACAAAAGCATCAGCCTCACCACTTAAGGACCAAGTTTCCTTTCTCTTATGAATGCAGAACTTCTTTTTTTAGGTCTGGACTGAATTTAGTGCCTCCTGGGCAGCTCATAAACAATAATAATTCTCAAGTTCTCCATCTCATTCAATCTTTACCACAGGAAAATTCAGTTGCATTCTGTAACCTAATGCTGAGCTGCATCAAGCCAAGGCTCTTGTATTGCTTAAACACATTTGAGACCTGGTGTGAGATCACATCAAAACCTTTAGTAACTATCAGGTAGACAGCAATAACCTAATTAGCCAACGGAGTACACATGACACTGGCCCAGCCAGTATCCTGGTCAGATACATTCACCAATAAGGTGATCGATCACCTTGCAAAGGGGAACTGGGAGAGAATAAGAAAACCTGGAGGGAAGTGTGCAGGTGGGCCTTTTGAAGAGAATGACAGTAAACAGAAGTGGCAAAGGGAGTGAGTCGAGGAAGAAGCCACCTTCATCCTTTCCACAAAATATCTGATGTCGAGCAGATGATTTCACTCCCAAGTTTGCATTCCTAACTTTAAATTGAACCTCCCAGAAAGTTGAGTGAGTTTGAGGTCTGGGGAGCAGCCCAGGAAGTGCCCAAACCACATTCTGATGTCTTCATATCCCTGCAAAGGAAACACCGATGCCTCAGTACCAAGATATTTTAACTTATTTAGGGACGAATAACCTTCTCCAAGATTACATTTGCTTCTGCTGCCAAAGACACTCTCAGACTGCTGCCATGGGATTTTCAGTCTAGCGGTAAATAAAGCATTAAACACAAAGTAAACAGAACAACGTTATTCACAAACAAGTGTAGGGGCCAGATGGTGATGCTAAGGGAAATTCATGTTTGCATTTATCCAGCACAAGCCAAAAACCTTACAAATGCCTAGTTTACAACTCTAACAAACCAGAGCCTATTTCTCAAAGCCTCAAGTACTTGGCTTTACAAAAAGGTTCATTGGCAGTGCCCACATTCTTGACATTATAGCCTCTGGCTGTCAACCTGAATTTAAGAACTTGCTTTATGCTTGAGCTGTATAATATTTAAAGGCAAGGAAATCATTCAGAACCTTAAGAGTACTGACTTCACATTTTCTTTTTCTGCATCCTAAGAGCTGGTCAAGTAGGCTCTGAAGCCCAAATAGAGAAAGGTTTGTCGACTTGTGTGTAGATTCCAACGTGCTGCTATGGGCCCATTAAATAAGAAAACAAACGAACAAAAAGCCTCTTTCTCTTCTAAACAACAAGGACACGTTTAGCCGCCACCTCTCTAAATAAAGTGAGGAGGAACGTGAAGAGTTGCACAAAACGCCCGGCGTGGCTTGCCGGAAACAGGTCTGCAGCTTCGCTCTCCGCCGTGGGCGCCGAGGCCGAGAGGGACGGAGAAGGGCCAGCCTGACAGTCGCTCCAGGCCTGTGGCGACTCGGGCGGAGCCTTGGGGCGCCCACGCCGGGCGAGGGCGGCGGGGAGTGAGCGAGCCTCTCACACCCAGACCGCCGCCCAGAAGCACAGGAACCCACCCCGGGGCCGGTGGCCCGCACTTGCCGCCCCTTAAGGCCTCCGACCCGCGGGACTCACAGCTTCAGCCGTTCGTAGGTCGTCGCCGCCATTCTGCGCCACCACCTCTTTGCTCCTCTTTCGGTCTGGCCCGCCCCGCGCCGCCACCTCGGCTACGGTCCTACCGGTCACCCTGGCACGGCGGCCGCAGCTCCCCGCTTGGCCCCACCCCTGTCCACGCCCCTCAAGCCCCGAGAGCGAACGGGAGGCGGCGGTGGACAAACTTAGTGCTCGCGCTATGGCACGCAGGAGACGCGCTCCGACGTGGGGAGGCGGAGCGACGTGACGTAGTCGCTGCAGAATGGCGGAGTTTGCTTGCAAGAGAAGGAGGAGCTTCAGGAACTGGGGGACGGCGTCGCGGCAGAAATGCTATTCCGTGTTGGGGAGCCTGCTGAAGCTGCGTACAGGGTAATCTACATTGCAGTGAAGGATCGGGTAGTACGGGGCCAGTGGCGCAATGGATAACGCGTCTGACTACGGATCAGAAGATTCTAGGTTCGACTCCTGGCTGGCTCGCGACGTACATTTTTTTGCCCCATCTGGGTTTGATGTTCCAGGCCCTTCTTGGAAAGGACTACAGCTAAAGTGTAAAAGTTAAACATCCTGAATTTTAACGCTACTTGGCCCGAAATGTCATCTTTTAAACTGTATTTGGGACCCGGAGTTGCGGGAGGTGGTTTGTAAATTGCAAAGCACCCTATTCAATGACGCACATGAAGAGTGTCTATAAATGGGGTACGTTTTGGAAAACACACCTGGAAAGGTGGCAGTTGGTGCGGGAGGAGGGGTGCTGTGGCCGGAGGTTGGCCGCCCGGGAGGCAGCAGCGCTGGCCTTTTCCTGCGCGGACCAGAAGCAGCTCCCGCGGTGCTAGGAAGCGGCGCGGCGTCGCCGGGATCGGGTGGGTGGGCGCTAGCTAATCCGCAGTGGAGAGGGCAGCGCTGCAGTGCGGCTGCGCGCGTCCGGCAGGCCCGGCGGCGCTGCCCTTTGGGACCCCCAGTGCCATCGGGAAGCCTTTAAGCATGGTCGTTCTTACAGCAGGAAGACCCAAGTAATAAGTTGTTACCCTTCATTTTATAGGCAACTGGCTCGAAGGCCTGGGAAGGCCCGAAACATCTGCAGGGGAGAGGGGACTCGAATCCGGGGGGTGGGTGAGACATCGAACACTGTCCCATAACCAGTCACTCAATCGATCCGTTCATCTCGCCGATATAACGCGTTTTTCTCCTTCGGAAATTATGTATAAAAAAATTGTAAAAATATAAAAGTTATTATAATTATGACTATAGAAAATTATTGGAAATAAAAATGGGAATTCTCATCCTGAGATCATTGCTAACATAACTTTTTTCCTTCATAGACTTTTTTCTTCCACACTTTTTAAAAATGGATCTGCTTACACATGTATTTTTCCGAATTAGGAGTTGTACCAGAAATGTTTTTGTGTTCTCATTTTTGTCCCCTTAGTTTTGGGAAGCTGGGATGACTCAGCACTTGCTTTGCAGCCCCGGAGCCCAAGGATCAAATCCTGGCCCCCGCTTGTGCGGACCCATATGCTGAACTGGAGTGTGCCCCCAGTTCAGTTATTGCCGGGGTCCATGCAGGAGGCTCCCAGCCCAGTTCCTGCCCTGCACAACTGCCCACCTGTGGAGTGAAACTATATGGAAAACAAATGCTGTCAACTGTGGAGACTGCTCTGGGCCCTTCCCCTTCTGTCTGTCTCTGTCAAAAAAACAATAAAAATGAATCTTTTTAAAAATAGTGCTGTGTTGAATTATTTCAGATCTGTCTTATAAATTTCTAGATGTGGAATGATGAGGTGGACATTTCAAAGATCCATTTCATGGACATTTTAAAGACTTGGTACATATTTTCAGATTGCCTTCCAAAAAATTAAACCAATACAAACTTCCATCAATATCTGTTACTTTGTGTGCTAACCAACATGACTATTATAAACGTATGATTTTTTTTTGCAATTTTCATAATTGAACCTTTTACTTTTATTACTTGTTATATATTTTTTCTTTAGATGTATGCAAATTTTCTTAGATTTGTTACTTTTTAATACATAAAAGATATGAATTATTTGGCTGTCAGATACTTTGTAATCTTTCCAGTTTCTTGTTTACCTTTTCCTTCTAATATTTTTGCACCTGGAGTAATTTTCACTCATACAGTATTCCAATCTACCAATATTTTCCTTTATGGTTTCTTCTATCTCATATGTGCTCTTTTCAAATTGTTTTGTTTGTATTGTTTTTTCCATATAGTTTTGGTCCATTTGTCATTTATTGTATTGATCATTCCAATAGCAAAAATCAACTAAGTCCAAAGTTTATCACTCTGACTGAGCAATTAAAAGCTCTAATTTAGTCAATGGACTAATTCAGTCAATCCTATCACAATCCCCTAAATTCCCTTGTTATCCCCATTTTTAAATATAATAGAACTAAATTTGCTTAAGGTCGTTGAGTTTTTAAGTGGTGGAGGCTGTCAGAACTTGAGTCTGGGCTCTTGACCCCCAGCCATACTGCCTGTGGCTTACTGTGCGCCAGAAGGTGACCACATGTGTGGATCAGGGCAGTTCCCTGTCTGGGCATGAATGGCAATCACACATACACCTCACCCTTCTCCCTGTTATTAATAGCAATCAGAAGACCTCCACTCTGGTCCTAAAGAAAGTACCATTCACTAGCACTGGGCTTTCAGATGTTTCCTCTGCTTTAATAAAACGGGGCTTAAGATGCAGCCTACGGTATCTCTTAAGGCCTCCAGGAAAAGAATGCTTCCAGCTGAGCAGCCAGAGCTCCTGGGCTCTCTGAACATTCATGTAGAAGTTCTGTCACAAAACTAGGACACACAAAGGTTGATCTTTCTTTGCCAATTGGGTAATGCAAGCCAAGGCCTTTGTGATACATCCAGGGAGGCAGAAAAATGGGAATTAATCCAGACAGAAACAGGTATTCATTGTGGGTGTTTTCAAAAGCCAAAGCAGCCCAAACCTGATTCTTAGGGAAGCCATGTTCAGGATGAGAAACCAACCAAGGGTGGGTAATAGAAATTGACATCTTTTACAAGCCAAGTTTTTCCTACTGTGAAATTATGTTACCTATGTAAATACATTTTATAAAATCTGCCAAGTGGCTTTCCATGAAAACAACCCAGGCTGCAGATGAAGCTCATGGCACCATCCCTATGACCTCTAGCCCATTTTGACATCTGTTCTTCCACAGGAGAGAGTGACTCCCAAATACAGCTCCCACACAGCAACTTTTGATCCATTCTGTCTGGTGTGGGGTCTGCCTTCTGCCAAGCCTCCAAATTGGGGGCCTTCCCTCATTCCCCCACCCCCACCCCATCACAGGCCCGGTGGGGGCCAGGTTCCATGGGCAACATGGGGCCTGCTACTGTCCTGGAGTACTTGGCTCAAGTGAATGGATGTGTGTGTGCCTAAATTGTGGGAGTGCCTTAGGCTGCCTTACACATAACTAGGCATCCACATAACTAGGGTGTCTCTTGGAAGTGTTGCACACCTGGAGCTGGCACACACCTGGGAGTTTGTCCTGGATCAGACAGACCTCTGGCTTCTCTTTCTCCCACAGCATCAGAACTACTCTGATTATGTTTTTATTTACACCCAGAGTCCAAGGTCCAAGTCACTTCTAGATATGTAAGTAGCATTTCTGTTTTCAATCGGAGATGCAAACCACACTTCTAAGCAATGTTTGAAGAAAATGCACCTACCATCCCCAGGATAGTTTTTTGTTTCCAGCCAAAAAGTTTGTTGGGCACTTTAGTAGGCTGAATAGTGTCCCCTCTCCCTAAAATGTCCACCTTCTAATCCCCAGAACCTGTGAATATCTTAGCCGACAAGGTAAAAGAGACTGTGGATGTGATTAAGGGTTACCGAAGGTCATGCGAGGTTGCTCAATGTAATCACGTGGGCACTCAGATGAAAGAAGCAGGAGGGTAAGAGATAGGAGGTGTGACTACAGAAGTCAGTGTGGGAACCACACACTAAAGAATGTGGTCTGCCCGTAGAAGCTGAAAAGGAAAACGAATGGATTGTGTCCTAGAACCTCCAGAAGGAACACAGCTCTGCTGACACCTTGATTTTGGCCTTCTAAGGCCCATTTGCCAAACTCTGGGATGATAAATTTGTGTAGTTTGAAGCCACTCAACTTGGTTATTTGTTACAGAAAAAAAAAAAATAGGAGGAAGCTGGGATGGCTCAGTGGGTTGAGTGCTCACTTTGTAGCCCTGGGGACGGAGGATCGAATCCTGGCCCCGGCCCATGCAGACCCATATGCTGAACTGGGGTGTGCTTCCCAGGCGGGAGGCCCCTGGCCAGTTCCCACCCTGCATGGCCCCCGCCTACCTGTGCGATCTGAAACCATGTTGAAACTGATGACATACAACTATGGCAACTGCAAATAGGAAGCCAATACAGAGACAGTGATAAGCCACTCCTCACACTCATGATGAGTTTAGGCCAAGCAGCAAGTACACTAAAGGTCAACATATGGCCCCCAGTAGCCAGAGTGCTCAAACAGCTCCCTCAGGGTGAGGCGGGGATGGAAACTTGGCTTGGTTCAGTGGGTACTTAACTATTGGGAGAAATAACTCACCCTTCTGTGTCATAGTTGTCTTATCCATGAAATGAGGGGTTATAAAGAATATGGTCCTCAGGACCTGCTGGTTTGTGTCTGTATTTAGAAACACAAAACAAACTACCTGTTTACATCAGGGGTCTCCAAACTACGGCCCGCGGGCCCTCTCATCTGGCCCATGGAGACCTTTTTATCTGAATAAAATAATATTAAATAAATAATTAAAAACAACATCTATGTTTTGATTCTTTTTTATTTGGACCTCGAGTGTGTAGTCAGCCCCTAAACTGCTGTTTGATAGTTAATGCGGCCCGCGGGCTGAAAAGTTTGGAGACCCCTGGACTTTACATCATAGAAACCAGCAAACACTCCAAATCGGTGCTTAACCCCTCACCACCCCACCCTGCACTTCAAAAAGCTGGTGTACCAGCATCCCTTGTCCCAGGCCATCTTTTCCCGACTGTTTTCATCCCTTGTGGCATCAGGGTCATAGGAAAACAGCCACCCACGTCCATAAATTCAGAATAGCTGCTCTCTCATCACTCGGAAAGATGTTTTCTTTTCAAGTAAGACTGTACTACAATCAGCACCCTCATCTCAGCTTTCCCGCGTGAGTTGGCTGCCCTGCAGACCTGGTAGCTACAGCAGCCAAACCGAAGCCTCCAATAAGCCCGTGGAGCGTGAAGGACAAGCACCCGACCCAAGGATTCTAGCCCTTTGCGCTGCAAGTCCCGCCTTCCTGTGCACGCTTGCTACTCACTTGGGGTCTTTTGGACATAAGTTCGTTAGGAAAAAAACTACACAAAAGGGAAGGAACAACAGGAGACAAGATGACTACCGCTGCAGCAGGACCTTCAGTCTCGACATTAAGGAGTCAGGTGAAGAAACTGCTGATTCCTAGAAGATGATTCTCCAAGGGCCTCTCACCTTCATACACACCTTGTGAACCAGGGCCTGACTGCCTTAGATCCAGTCTTTTCAAGAATGTCGGAGCAGTGAACTGTCTTGCATGGTAGAGATAGTGAGTCCATCTGGAGCAGAAGTCCGATGGGCTTACTGCCTATTATAAAAGACTGGGTTCCCAGAACTTGGGTGTCCACTGCACGAACAGTTATCACATGGCCCCCTCCATGGGTCCCCACAGGAATTAGGGCTCAGGGAATGAGCGCAAATGCTGATAAAGCAACATGCGACTACTGTCATATTAAACTGTCCTTTGTCTCTGATCTAGGAGTGTGATAACTTCTGCCAGGTTCCATGAAGCCATGGCTTGCTAACTTATTAGCTTGTAAGTATGGTCAAGTGCCGCTTAACAAAAAGGATACATTCTGAGAAATGTGTCAGGTGATTTTGTCCCTGTGCGCTTACACAAACCTAGGTGGTCTAGCCCACTAGAATACATACCTAGGCTAAACGGTATAGCCTATTGTACAAACCTGCACATCATGTTACCGTACAAAACAACACGAGATTAAATGTAAACAACAGAGACAATGAACACGAGATGTATGAGGCTGCTGCCGGTTAACACAACATACTATTTGATAGCACACTTTTATGAGTAGAAAGAGTACACTCTAAAATAACGATAAATAAGATAATAATACATAGGCCAGTACCACAGTCACTTATCAACTATTATGTACTACACAGAACTGTACGCACTATACTTTCTTATAAGATTGGCAGTACAGTGGGTTGGTTTATACCAGCCGTACCACAAACGTAATACATTGTGCCCTGACATCATGATGGCTATATCATTAGGCAGAGGACTTCTTCAGCTCCATTGTAATCTGATGGGACCCCCTTCGTATATGTGGTCCACCACTGACCAAAATGTGGTTATAAGGCCCATAACTATAGGGTAAAATCTCAGCCCCTTCACAGTATTGATACCCATATGCTCATATAAGAACCTCTGGATGTCAGCATAGCTCAGAGGCTGGGCGTTTGCCTCCCAATCATGAGGTCCAGGGTTTGATTCCCAGCCCCTGGCCCATGCAAACCCCATCTGCTGAACAGCGGTGCAACTAGTAACCGCCGGGATGGCAGTGAAGGTTCTCATCTCCCAGTTCAGTTCCCACCCCCCACAGCCCCACACCCACCTGTGTGGAATGAAACTATGTCACAACTAATGATGTACAACTGTGGAGACTGCTCTGCCCGCCCTGCCCCCCTACAACTTCTCTGTCTCACCTTCTCTCAAAACAAATATTAAAAAAAAAATCATGTTGGAGAGCACACTAATGGTCTACAAACTGATGCAGTTTTATTATCATGATACTTTGAATAATTTTATAGTAACAATAGTTTGAATAATTTTAAAGTAATGATAAAATTTCAAATAATTTTATAGTAACAATATTTTGCATGATTTTATAGTAACAGTAAATTCTTGCATAATTTTATAGTCAGAGAAGTGACACAGAGGAAAATAACTTTTCCCCACACAGTTGAGATGTTCATCCACTCTGGAAATTTCCCACATCTGTCCAGTTCTGGCTCAGGACAGCGAATATATGCATGTTTTACTCATTTTTTTCTATTACTTTAAAAGTTACTTCAAATGGTAACTGGGAAATTAGGAGTATTCCTGAAATAAAGGAGAGCATGAAGAATTTGCTTTCCTGGCAGATCGGCTTTATTAACAAGTGCATCAAGCGACAATGGTATGGGGTCTAGTCTCGCACACACTCTTTGCAAGAGTCCCGGCAGCCCTCACGGCTGCCACACTATCACACACGTGGGACATGGCACACAGAAACCGCCTGCAAAGGATGGCGGACGCCAAATAATTCTCTCAAGTCCCAATAGTCCTGTTTTCCCTTCTGTGCATGTGACTCCAGCTTCTGCGAACAAGGTGGTGGCGGTGTTTGGAGGTAATCAGAGCTTCGTGACGATCCCATCAGCCACCCAGGACTCAAGGGCACGGCCTCAAGATGCAGCCGAAAGAGGTTTCCACGCCAGCACTAACCACGGAGCCACGACATGCACCGGGGACAGGCCGTGACGTGGACGGGACCACTCTTCAGTGAGAAATGAACAAACCACTCCACTCAGTGACAGACAGTGGACCACATCAGAGGGACAGAAAGAGAGAATCCTGATACAGCCGGCCAACCTCTATCAGGGTTATTTCCTCAGACCACCTAGCAGTTCTGAATGGCCCTGCCTGAGGGGGGAAAGATAGGAAAGAACTAAAGGGCAAAATGGGGCAAGAGAGAAGGCTGGAGGCTGGCTGTGAGGTCTGGAACCAGGCCATTCTTCTCCTCGTTCATCTAAAGTCCAAGACTTGTCCAGGGAATCGGGAAGGGATACTTGCTCTAACTCTTACAACAAACTTACTCATCCTGGTCGACCAGGTGCCTGTTTCCTTTCTAGGGGCCTATACATACAGTTCTGTGTAGCTAACGTTTCAGACAGCAGGTGGGTGAACATCTCTGCATGGCTTTCGTGCCAGGCCCTGAGCAGGAGAAACAAAGCGGTGCGAGATTCCTACCCGGGGCCCTCTCCAGGGATGATAGCATGAAATTCTCTTCAGTCACATAAAATGCCACATTTACAGTGAGATCTGAGTCACCCTAGTCAAGCCCATTGACGATTTTTCATTGAAAAAAAATGAATCACAAGTTTCACTGAGTCACCCAATTTGCTAACAAGTCCCTGCTTCTGACAGTGACCCCAAGGTGACTTTTGTCACCACTGGACTTAAAAGTGGTACAAAGGCAAGTCTGCAAGGCCACACATGGTTGGCAAAGACAGGCTGAAACATGTTGGCTGGTTTCATCTGCCCAGCGGCCTTGCCCAAGCTGAGCTGGAGGGCTTGATGGCGAGAGAGGGATGCAATACGGGGGTTCCTTCCCCAGCCCTGCATGTTCACGGGCCTTTGGGAGGCTCAGTCAGTGAAGAGAAAGTGAGGGGAGCACTGGAGCTGAAGTGGCATCTGACCAAAGGACCCCAGCAGAACAAATGTCATAAAAATGTGAAACAATCCATGGTGTTTACTTTGTGCTTCTTACAGGCAACGACCCCCAGTGAGCCAAAACATGGCCTGGAAGTGAAGCCGGGCCCTGTGAATTCTGGAGTCCCCACAGCTTTGGGTTCCGCTGACTGCCCCGTGGCCCCAGCCAACTGGTCCCCCCTCTTGGGGTGTGAGGTGCGAAGGCAGAGAGCAGGTGCCAGCTGCCATGCACCCAGCCTGGCTGGCCGTGGTGCGAGGGCGCCGGCACCCCCGTGACAAGGCCGTGGGGCCCTCACCACAGGCTGAGGGGGCAGATGCCAGCCAACCTTAAATACAGTAGACTCCCCATTAACCGAAACTCAAGCAACCAGCAAATCTCAAGCAACCGGCAAAAAAATCTTGCCGGTTGCTTGAGAGTGCCAGTCACTTGAGTTCTGGTTAACGGAGAGTCTACTTACATTTATCCGGCATCTACCAATCCCCACAGGTGCCGATTAACTGCGTCTACTGTATAGATAGACCTTCTCATTGAAATGCCAAGGGGCATCGATCTCTGGCCTCAGGAATGTGACATGCAGGGCAAAGTTTGCCTCTTCAGTGCAGAGGTGGCCTTGAAATCTTGCCAGTGTGTGGCCCTCCCTCAGGCCTTGCCACCCCGGGGATCCAGCGTGATGAAACAAGCGATGCAGTAGCACCTGACTTTGATCGGCTCGGTCCCCAGCTGACCTTCGGTTAGGATTCCAGTGCCCTGACCCGCAGGAGCCAGAGGGTCCTAACACACCACGGAAGGGATCTGAGGCCCCCATGGTGGTTGAAGTCCTCCTTTATCTGCGATTTGGCGAAGCTCTTATCTCTGAGGTATTTTGTGTGTGTGTGGAAGACTGAAATGGGTGGGAAACCATTAAAAAAAAGCAAAGAGAAGGACAGAAGCCGTGTGTACCTTATCATGCTGGTTTCTTCAAACATCTTGCCTGGGCCAAGAACTGGGCAAGAGGGAAACCTGTGACGTGACGGTGCTAACTTATCTGTGGCACGCCCCCACTGGCTTAGCGGTCTCACGCACACACACCCCTCGTGTACAGGGGCTGGCTCTCAGGACATGGGCGGGCCTCCCACAAGCCTACCGTTGACAAATGGAACAGGATTCCGCACGTGGGGCCCTGAGACTTGTCTTTGCAGGGGCGAGACTCCCAAGTCACAGACTCAGGAGCGCTCCGGAGGGAAAGAGAGCAAACAGGTGGGCCAAGAGGCCTGGTGCCGGCACCAGTTCTTGTCCCACAGCACGCTCTCCGAGAACCGGGCAAAGCTCCACCAGGCCCCCAGCGGCCTGCGACGGAGCCAGGATTTTTGGGGGGTTGGGGGGGAAGAGACACAGAACGCCGTCAACGTGCGAGGGGGAGAACCGGTCTCACTCACTCGTCTCAACACTAGGCGCTGGTTTACCAAGACAATTCTTCCTAAGATACAAAGCACAGGTTAGAGCTCCCCTCTCGCCACAAGGCAATTACAACAATCTGCAGCTGTTCTGGGGTGGCGGCAGCCTCAGACGACTGTGTGGGGGTGTGGGGGGAGGGGAGGTTCTGTGCTGGTATATTCCTGAAGGGAGGGAAAGGGCTGAAGGCATGCGCAGATGGAACCTCTCTTCCGAGGACACTGTGACATCCGCTCAGTGCAGACCTTTCCCTGGAAGTGAACTGTTCCCAGCGGGGACTGGAGAGTCCACTCAGTTGCACCAGGGTGCCCTCCTGTCACATGCCACACGCCTGCGGGAGCATCTTCCTGAGTAATCGGATGCGGGCACGGCAGCGGGGAAAGGCACTTGGACAACACAAATCCTGGACAGGTAGGGTCCCCTCGCTGGGGAGGGGACAGGCCCCCCCCCCACCGGACTCATGGGTGGCTCTCGCATTGCGCAACCTCAGCCCCTGCCCCCGGCCGCAGGTCCGTAAGGGGCTCTGGCTAGAAGTGGTGCTGGGGACGCGCTGGGGACGACGGGCCCTTCTCCAGCCTCTTGACGTGGCAGGAGTGACAGAACAGGTGGTCCTCCATGGGGTAGCAGCGGTGACCGTCTTCGTCATTGAGCTCCAGCCCGCAGTCCTGGTGAGGCAAACATGTCCAGTGGTAGCAAAAGAAAACAAAAGGATTGCAGAGCGACACAGAATCCAGCCCCCAAAGCCATGCGATTGTGAGAGGGCAGCAAACGCCACTGCACAATGCCCAGACCCCGCGGAAGGTCTGGGCCTCACTGTCCAACCCCCGAGCCACTGGCCACATGTCACTATGGAGGCCTTGAAATGGGGCCGGTCGGCAGTGAGAAGGGGTGTCAGGATAAACACACACCAGATTCCCAAGACTTAGAGCCAAAAAAACAGATACAAAACAGCGCATGAAAAATGTTTTATATACGTTGCAACACTAACACTTTGAACACAATGGGTCGAATAAAATAGGATCATGAAAGTTAGTCCTGCCTGCTCCTTTTACTTCCCGACTATGGCTACAAAATTACATGCATGACTTGAATTGGTGGCTCTTGCGCTTCTAATTGGACAGCGCTGGCCCGGAACGTGCAGAGGGGACGGCCGAGCAGGAGTCTCCGCCTTTCTCCCCAGCACCTGGGGTACCCCCGACAATGACTCCCAGCTATTTCTTTAGTGCTGGCAGTGGCATCAAGCTATCTGTCACCCACATCCCGTTTCTCCCACCCACCACATCAGAAAATGAATCTCTTCTCCTTTCATGGGCGAATCCACCTAATTCTGGCGGAAAGCCTGCAGGCATGTAAAGCCTTGGCATCCTGCACAAGGGACGGTACCGGGTGACCCCTGGCTGGCCTAACAGGGGCTCCTTCAGCCTGGTGTGTGATACAAGGACACAGAGGGGCAGGTGGCTCCCCACCCCCCACCCTCACCCCAACCAGTAACATCCCTGTTTCCCAATGGGGGTTCCTTTATGATTTCCAGGGCTCCGCTGAGAGAGAGGGTCTTGGCTGACAGAACCACCTGCGAGCTGGAGGGGAGGACGTCTAGTCCCCAAACTGCACACCCGCCTGATGATGCAGCCCCCAAACAGGACCTGAAACCCACGCTCCCCCACCCTCCCGCTCTGCAGCTTTAAGGAGGGCAGCTGCGGCGGTTTCAGGACAGGGCAGTTGAGAATGTAGAGAAAATAGTACAGACTTTTATGCCCCAAACATCTGCAACCTCTCTAACCTCGCCCTGACCCCACACCTCAGGCCCCCCGACCACTTCCTCCATCAGCTCTGAGGGCAGCCCCTGGCCTGGGCCTCGCTGCTGCCCCCATCAACCTGGACACTTTTCCCCTGGAGTTCTACACGGGCGCCGGGGCCGGGGCAGGGAGGGGCCTACCTCGCAGTGGTAACACTCCACGTGGTAGTCTCTGTCCATGGACACAACCCGGATGGTCTCATCTGAGCCCTGGAGCGAGAACAAGCAAGAACGGGAGGCTAGCTGGGAGGCCCATTGGGCTCCACACAGCAAGGGGGTGGGGACGATTCTGAGCAACAAGGAGGCAGGCGGCCTTAGGAGAAGAGCAGAAATCGGGAGTGGATACTGCACGTCCTCTAAGTGATGAGTTAGTGTCGAGTAGAGCGTCTGCCCGGATGACAGGGCAGAAGCATGCGAAGGGCAGTGGGCTCGAGAAGCCAGCTGGTAAGATAGGGGCTTATAGTGAGGACCCTATTTGTCTCAGGGATGAGATGCTAGAGGGAGTTTTTTAAAGGTGAGAGGACAGGACACAGATCTTCCGAACGGCCCCAGGGGGAAATTCATGTGGGGGAAGACCCTAGGAGCGAGCCTGAAGCAGCCTCTTACCTCAGGTGGAAGGATGGGAAAGCCGCAGGCGGCACACTTGGGGGCCAGCACCCTGTGGGGAGAAGCAACACAAGAGTGAGATGCACGCTGTGGTGTTTGGGCACCGGGGGCCTGCACGGGGCCTGCCTTGCTGGCCCAGCCCTGCCCCCCGCCCTGGGCTCTCCAGAGAACCCCTCCAGCCTGCGTGGAAAGAGGCTCATGCTCTGGGACTTGCTTCAGCATGGCTTCAGGGGTGTCCCCAAGCTGTAACAGGCTCATGTGCCCCCCCCCCCAGCCCCCGCTACTCAGGATGGAGACTGTTCACTTCCCTCACGGTGCCTGGCGCAGGCCCAGGGCCAGGCACACCTGGGAGGTGGAGGCCTGTGAAATCAGAGCCTCGTGAAGTGAGGTCAAGCAGGTGACATGGGCTGCAGATTTGTTCTGTGTTTTGTTTTTGCTTTTCTCCCCAGGAGACATGATTCTCTCATCAGTTCCTGTCTGCACAGGCGTCGAATGAGCTCCTGAGACCCTGCTCCACCCCCACCCCCAACCACTAGGCCCCTGTTGGCCTGCAGCTGCGCCTCCACGGCTGCCGTCCAGGCCTCTGAGAGTTGCAGTTGCCGGGGCTCACGCACGTGGAGCCACACTCCTTACTTGTGGTAATCTCGGACACAGTAGATCTTGTTCTCCGAGTCCACCGTGAAGGGCACCCCGTCCAAACACTCGTTGCAGATGATACAGCGGAAGCAGCCGGGGTGGTAGGACTTCCCCAGGGCCTGCAGGATCTGGGGACACAAAGGACGAGGCCAGGACTCAGTGGGACGATGGGCAAGGAAGGGACCAGGGCAGGGACAGCACATCAGGCGCAGAGACCGTATGAGCAATCAGGCCACGCGGGGCACACTCACACCAGAGTTTCACTTGGCCCAAGGTCAAGAGATGACATGGGGCAGGAGAGGCTAATCTAGTTACATCTGAACAGGAGGAGGCCGGACAGGATCCTTCTCCTGTATTGATAAACCTCCAGGAGGGAACTGAAAGAGCGCCCATCACAACCTGTTTGCAGTGCTTTGCAGGAAGGGACGCAAAGCAGGGCCACGCAAGGCTCCATCCCAGATCTGGGAGGCAGCAAGGGCTGGGGAAGAGCAAGGGACACGCCCCGTGGAAACGCAGAGCTCGGAAGACACCTCTTCACTCCTGCCTCCTGGTCCCCTTCCAAGAAGCTTTGACTGGCAGCACGGAAATCCAGAAGCTGTGACTCAGCCCGATGACCTCAGACCCAAGTGTACACAAAGCCTCTGTTGTTGAGGCTTTTAAACAATGAAGAGAAGGCCCCACAAACCTTCTTGTTCTCAGCATCATCTGAGAACGTTCTGGGTGATATCAGTGAGTAATGCAATTCACCCACCATGGAACCGCCCCCTCCAACCCTCTTGTTAGGTGAGAAAACATTTTTCCTAGTAAGTCAGTGGCTCTCCAAGAGTGACCCCTGGACCTGCTGCATCAGCAGCATCTGGAAATCTGTTAGAAATGCACGTTCTCGGGCCCCACCCCGACCTCCGGAATCCTGACTCTGGGGTAAGGCCCAGCAGTGGATGTTTTAATACGGTGGTTCTGAGGCAAGAGAGCCTGAGTTAACATGAGTCTGAACTTGTCTATAACATGCAGCCAAAAGCATCTTCGCTGCCTCAGTCGGAGATTTCACTTCTACGATGACCTGGGCCATGAGCTACGGAGGCAGCAGCAGCAGAGGGTCACACTCAAACAGCCACCGGCGAGCTGTGCACACATGGGTGTCAGTACTGGGGAGAGGGGGCCACACAGAGTGCCTTCAGAGAGGCAGAGGGAAGGGGACTTGGAATGGAGGGACACCATGTCGCTGCGTGGTGAGACCCGGGGGAAGGTTTGCCCTGTGCCGGCTCCTTCCAGCGCTGGACGCAGCTGCAAAGTCAGGGCCACACGCCTCACCTGCAGCCTCTGGAGCAACGGGAGGACCCCTCTCCTCCCCGGTCACCTTGAGGGTTTCACTAGCCTTCCAGGTCCCCCTCAAGCTACCAAGATGAAAAGAACCACCGGCTGGGATTCCAAGGACCACAGGGCAATTCCGACCCTGGGATGCATTTCACCCCAGACACAGGCTGTCTTGGCGCCCACGCCACGCTGGAAGCGTGGTCGTCATGACACAGAGGCCATGTCGCCGCACCCTGACCGGATGCAGCCATTTTTTTTTAATGTGTAAAATGCTCAGCACCAAGCTGCAAGCCCAGAGCAGTCAATCCGTCTGCGAACAGAGGGGGCGCAGACAGACAATTGACACAGAGTAGGTAACTGGGCTTCTGCTGGAGTGCCCAGAATGGCACCTGAAGGAGTCCTTTGCATCATGACAATTTGGGGCAGAAGGTAAGGGTTCCGTTTTTAAGACCTGGTATCACGACAGGGCAGACAGTCACTGAAAGTTTTCAAGTCCTAGAGACGCAGGCCCGCAAGAACCCAGGCTCAAGTTCACACTATCCAGTGGGACGGAGATTGTCTCTGAAACTCAGCTCCTTCCCTCCTGTCTGCACGGGCTGCTCCTCATGTGACAAAGTGGAGAACAGATCCCCTCCCCTTGGGACAGGACTGGCCTTGTGACTTTCTTTGATCAACAGTTGAATGAGGAACAAATGATGTTCTGTAATTTCTCACGAGGTAAGAGGCCTGGCAGCTTCTGCCTCCTCTCTCTTGCTGTAAGGAAGTCAGGCTAGATACCGAATGAAATTAGCAGCCACCGGGACGGTGGCCGAGAGCACAAGAGGTCACCTTGGATGTCCACCTGTGCCAGACGCTAAACACAGCTCAGTTAGGTGACCCCAGCCATTGCTACATGGAGCAGAGCCCTGGCCTAATTCCTGACCCATGGAGTCAGAATAAACAATAAGAATAAATGATAAATCAAGGGTGGTATAAATACAGCAATACATAAATGAAATGCCCTGAGGTTCCAACAAGGCTTAGGATATTCAGAAGTAAGAACAAGGTGAAGTCATGGTCACAGACTTGGACACTGCTGACTTCCCGTGTGGTGGGTTTAGCAGGACTCTAAAACCAAGAGCAGACTCTGCTACAGAGCCCTGGGGAGTCTGGTCAGCTCTCGGGGAAGGCGGGGGTGAGGGTGTGGCTCCAGCCTGCCTCCCCCGCGGGACAGGTGGGGGCCATGTTTCTGGGGGGCCTTGGCTACTGACGAGGACACCGCTCTGCCGTGATGTGTTGTCGCCTGGCTAACAGCAAGCTCTCTTCACGACCAGGGGTGGCTCTGGTTCGCTGTTTTAGATGTGTTAGCATAAACCCAGCAGGAATGAGCGTTCATGTCCAGCCAAGCCGTGCCTCAGAATGTTCACAGCAGCTCTGTTCACAAGTGGCCCCAAACTGGAAACCACGCAAATCCCCATCAGCAGGAGAATGGATATGTAAACTGCTCTAGCTCTACAATAATATTCCATTTAGCAACAAAAATAAACTACCAACATAGGCAACAACATGGCTGGATTTGAGAAACATTTTTCTGAGTGAGAAAAGGAAGACCCAAAGGCATCTATAATGTATGAATCCCATTTCCACGACGTTCCAGGATCAGCAAAACAAATCTGGGCAAGAGAGGTCAGAACAGTGGGCACCTTTGCGGGAGGGGTTTCTTGACCAGGAGGTGGCCAGGAAGGAACTTTCTAGGGTGTGGGATGTGGGACACGGTCTATATCTTCATCTGGGTGTTGATTACGTGGGTAAACACTCATTCACGGGAAAGCCAGGATGGCTCAGCGGGTTAAGCGCTCGCTTTGAAGCCACGAGGACCGAGGATCGAATCCCGGCTCCGGCCCAGGCAGACCCACATGCTGAACTAGGGTGTGCTTCCTGAATGTGGTGAGGCCCCCAGTTCAGCTAAAAATAAATAAATAAATAAATAAATAAAAAAAAAACCACTCATTCAGCTGCACACTTATGACATGTGCCCTTTATTCTATGAGTCGTTTCTCCATAAAAAGGTAACATAAAAAATAAATAAATAAATAAAAGCAACAATTAGGAATTCCCTTCTCCAAAAACGAATTAATAGGCCAGCTTAAAGAGGGACTTAACTCTTTCCAACTAAAAGAATGTTATTTAGTCACTTTCTCCAACCAGTATGTTAAAGAAATGTTACAGGGCTAATCTCCAATTTGATGCCTGAAACAGAGTAGAAACTCCATCCCTTAAGCCTACAAAGAGAACAGGAAGGAAACGCTGTCCCCACTGAAGAGATAAAGATACTGAGGCCCAAGACAAGCTCAGAGAGCCAGTGGCTGAACAAGGAACAAAGCGTATAAACCTGTTCCCTGTCCTGCAGTTTCAGAAGGACAATTTCTGAAAACTCGTCTTAGGAACGACTGAGCGGAGCAGTACACAGAGGAAAACACCAGTATGTATCTGAATTTCTGCCCCTGACTCCAAGGTAGCTGAGAATTCCACAGTAAAGAAGGCTGCACTGGGCAGCTCACCTGGGAGGCCGTCAGGATCCCAGAAAACCAGAGGGAGGCCAGTGCCATCTGAGCAGCCCAGAGAGGAGGTAGCAAGATCAGAAACTCAACACTGTGGAGACTGGCTGGCTGACGGTTGAGAAACCAAGAAAAGCCAACCGTGAGGGTTCTATGGAGCAAGCAAGCTGCTCTGCAGAGAGCCTGCTTCTAAGAACCACTGCTGTCAGCTGTGGACTTCTTGTTTCTCTGAGTGCCTCTCCTACTCACCATGTCCATGATCAGATGGCCACAAAAAAAACACCGGTCAGCAGACTGCTGGAACCCAGAGTACTGCAGAAAAAAACAGAAAAGAACGTTAAACCCTGGCAGGGAAGACACACCGGCCACTTCCCTGCCAGTCACGAGGATTGCAAGGAATTTCGTAGAAAGGTGTGTCACTCAGTGCAGGAATCTGTCATTTCCCTGAGGAGAGCACAGCTGTGTGATGAATCAGGGGCTATTCTCTGCCACCAAAGCCACTACAAATACTCAGAGCACTTGTCTAACAGTGACTGCTTCTGGCACCCACCACATGACACTCTGTGGTAAGAGGCTCTAAGCTGGTGGTTCTCAAAGAGGAGTTCCTCGGCATCACCTGGGAACTTTAAGAAGTGCACGTTCTTGGGCCCCACCCCAGACCTACTGAATTGGAAGCTCAGGGGCAGGGCCCCGGAATCTGTGTTTTCACGAGCTCTTCAGATGCATGATCCAGTTTGCAATGGCCACCCTAATCCTTAAAACAATTCTGCAGTGCACACATTATCTCATTTCTCAAATGGAAGGAAAGGGAAGCTCAGAGGTTCAGCAACCTTCTGCAGGCCACACAGCCTCTGAGCGGTGAGGACAAGATTGAAATTCAAGTCTGTTTCTGGTTAAAAAGCCAATGCCTTTTACAGTTAACTTCAGAGAAGCTTGATGCATATTATCTACCTTACCTTACACACATACACACACACACACACACACGCGCGCGCGCACACACACACACACACACACACACACACAGCTGGGGGTATGGAAAGAAATGAGGAATTCTTATCTGAAAACATCCTAGATACACACTGGAAGATACTAGAAATTTAGATACTGCAAATAGAACTTAATGGGGGGAAATGTAATGGAAAAGGAAGGTGGAAAAAAGAAAAGGGGAAACTTTCTACAAGCTTCACCTGGTAGGGGAGATTTCTCCCTGCACACACACACACCCCATCCTAGGGGTAACAACAGTTCTTTATGTTCACTTAGGCCCACCCCAACCCCACGCTGGGTTCCAAGGCACACCCACTCAGACCTGGCCAATCAGAGGCTCACATTCCTCCAGCACCAATGACTTTGCCCAGGGGTGAGCATGTGACCCACCCAGAGCCAAAGAGACTCCGGGAGCTGTTTTGGGGGTGGGGCGCCCCAAAGCAGGAGCAGCAGCGTGGAGGGCTCCCGCCATGGGGCCCGAGACTGAAGCGAACACGGTGCGAAGCAGGGCTGGCTGCCGAGGACAGAAAGTCCCGAGGGCATGGCTGGGAGGAAGTCCCTTTTTAAGCCAGTTTGGGTTTGCTTGTCTGTGCCTGGCAAACGAGTCATGGTGGATCAACCCACACACCCGTCAAGAAGCCGCCCAGGCGTCTCTGCGTCTCCCCACCCTCAGCCCCCAAGGGCCCCCGTTCAGCTGCCAGTTCGCGAGCGCCACTCCGTGCTCGGCACTCCGTTCCGGTCTGATGAGACCAATGTCCTCCCCTCCCTGGGGGGCACCGTCGGACGTGGCATGGGACCCAATGCCGTGCCCAACAGCGCTGCCATCGTGTGGGGGTGCACTGAGCAGGCGCGTCCTGTGGGGGCAGGAGGGGCATGGAGGGCGATTGGAGTCCCCGCGCAAAGAGAAGGTGAAGGCATTCCGCGTGGGGGAAACAGCACCGGCTGCGGCGGGGCGCGGGGCTGTGTGGACCTGCAGAGAATGCTCAGCCACTCGGTGAGCAAGCCACCAGGCTGGCAGGGAGGCAGGCTGCCCACCGCAGGGGGCTCCATGGGCACGCTTTGAACCCCAGTGACGCTGGGCAGGCCGGAGGACATGCAGACAGTGTGGGGGAGGCCACGAGGCCAGCCCGCGAAGCCACGTGGGCATTGTGAGCTAAGGGACTCGGGAAGGACATGGTGGCACGAGGCTCAGTGCTTGGCTGCTTTCTGGGAGAGACAGAAGGGGTGGGGTTGGGGTGGGGGTGTGGAGGACCAGCCTAGGACACAGTTCTCAGAGATGTTTCTGCTTAGGAGTGTGAGGGGCTGGGGGACAGTCCAGGACTGCCCAGTGGCCAGTGAGGTGGCGGCAGCTGGCCTGAGGTGCTGACAGGGCGGGCACTCAGACCTGGGGGTCCCTGGCACACGGATGAACGTTGGATGGTGGGAGAGGCTGGATGGCCATGGAGAACAGGCGGGGTGAGGAGGAAGGGAAAGTTTCAGGGATGGGTGGAGCAGGCAGAAATGGGCAAAGCAGCAAGAGGACAGGCCGAGTGACCCTAAGGTCCCTGCAAAGCACAAAGCTCTGTGCTTTGTCATTTGTCTCAGAACAGGGGCCACACCTGCATCTACAGAAGGGAAACCAGGACCCTTTTCTAAGATGGTGAAGTTCCCCCCGGGCACTGGGGTCCCCGGACAATGCACCCTGTTCTCCCTGCCAGGGCCTCTGCATGCTCCCTGCCTGTCTCTGATCAGGCCTGCAGGGACAGAAGCCATGGGTGACAAACTCACCAGGAAGTCTTCCTCACAAAACACTTTGCCGTTGACAAAATAAAAGGCTTTTCCTCTCAGCTTCCGGCCTAAGGAAAAAACACAAAGGCAGGGTCAATGGAAAATGTTACTACACAGCAAAACAGAAAGAAAAGGGGCAAAACCTATTTAAGCAGAAATAAACATGCGGAAAATGCCAACTGTCACAGACAGGTTCTGACTACTGGAAGCTGCCCGTGGCCCCTGCCGATGGGCCGGCTGAGGCCAGAAGACAGGCCCCCCTGGGAGTGGCTGCCTGGTGGGAAGACTGAGGGATGACTTGGGAACCCCACCCCATGCCCACTGCTCACACATCCTTCCTGCTGAGAAAGAAGCCAGCCAGACATTTGGTGGCAGGACGGAGGTTGCACATACAAAGTCACAACTGTTGAAAAGCCAAACTGCTCCTCAACAGGGAGGCAGAGGGTCCAGGCCAGTGGGCTGGAGGTGTGGGGGGAACCAGCAGATGGCAGACAGCTACGTGTGCCCCCAGCCATGACTATAGAGAGTACCAAAAAAATGTACTATATGGAAAACTAATGCTGCCAACTGTGGAGACTACTCTGGGCCCTCCCCCTTCTGTCTGTCTCTCTCTGTCAAAAACAATTTAAAAAATGTATACACGTGTTAAGAAAGGAAAAACTATTGAAATTGTAATACTAAAATACACCAATAACAGAAGATAAATACAAGTCACATTTGACATCTGCAATGACAAGAGGCGCTCAAAGTGGTGACCATCAGCGTCCAGACACTTCTGATGACGACAAACTACTGTTTGGGCCGCGCTGACCAAGGTGTCCACCTGTATCGCTGTGCGTGCCCTTTCAATTTACCACGTGTCTCAAACTTATCACGATAAGGTGCAGTTGTTAGGAGGTTGGAGGCTCTGTCGCCTCCATTGTTGTACTTTCACAACGTTCTCACGTTTCAAATACCACTTCACAATGGCCTTGTGCTCCTCCAACAACCGTGCTTCCACCAGTTTCTCTGTCCTGCCTGTCACAGGGTGACGCTAGCATTCATTTCATTAGCACCATCTTTTGAGCGACCGTCTTACTACACGTGCTACCGTAATTCAATTCAACTTTGAAAAGTAATACATAGATAACATCTCTTAAAATGAGTATACATTTTTGGGCACCCATGGTATACTATTTTTATAGCCTGGGGCAAAATGTAATGAAGGGAGTGTGAAAAGGGCAGTGGGCATGTTAGAAGACTACCCGTCTCTACCTCTCCCTAACTTCTCTCCTGTCCTTTCCTCAAAGTTAATTACCTCACTTCTAGAAAGTTCTAGAACTTTCTTTCACAGGTATTTCCTGCTGCTGCTTCACTATAGTGCAGGGGTCTCCAAACTTTTCAGCCCGCGGGCCGCATTAACTATCAAACAGCAGTTTGAGGGCTGACTATACACTCGAGGTCCAAATAAAAAAGAATCAAAACATAGATGTTGTTTTTAATTATTTATTTAATATTATTTTATTCAGATAAAAAGGTCTCCATGGGCCAGATGAGGGGGCCTCGCAGGCCGCATCCGGCCGGTGGGCCGTAGTTTGGAGACCCCTGTTATAGTGTAACAAGAACGAGTGCTTACAGCAAGTGACTTCAAGATTCACTAACAGAACCCCCTGACCACCATGGAAGTTAATTTTACTTTACTTACTGACAACTTTCCCCTCTATATAAAGATTGCAGAGGACTCAAAGTTTAGGGGAGAAAATAAAGAAAACTCTGGGGTATCCTCTCCACATGGGTGAGAACTGACCTGCTACTTCCAGCCATTCCGCAAGAGCCAAGGCGACAAGGGCACTAACAGCCCATCCTAACAGGAGCTGCCCAGCTGTGAAGGAAAATAATCCCCACACTTGTCTGACAGCAAGTAAAGCCCAGGTCCAGCCCTGTCTGTGGGTTCCCTTGTTCTGTCGCTCTCTTCTGGGAGAAGCCGGTTCTGATAGCGAGGACAGGAGGCGAGGCTGCAGTTGCCCATATGGCCACGAGAGGGCGCGAGGAGGCCGCCTAGAACCCGCACAGGACTTCCCAGAGTCAGGCGATGCTTTGGTGCTTCTGACCCAAAGCGAGCGCAGCACGGAGCTCTGGATGGGGTCCAGACGTTCTAAGGCATCTGAGCTAGGAACTAATTTTTTGTTTTAATACAGAGTTAAAGATTATGTCTGTTCCAAAAAAAAATCATAGAGGAAGATCATTAAACATGCCAAAGCATGGAACCCTCTTGGAGTCCAAAAAAAGACAAAAGAGCTTTTTCGCTTATAATATCAACAAAGATTTTTTAAATGATCACAGTCGTATGTGATTACTGTCATTGCCTATTTCTTTCTTTTTTTTAAATTTATTTTTATTGTTTTTGACAGAGAGAGGGAGAGAGAGAGAGAGAGAGAGAGAGAGAGAGAGATACACAGAGACAGAGAGAGAACTGAACTGGGGGAACTCCCCAGCTCAGCACATGGGTCTGCACCAGCAAGGCTGCCTGGGACTCAGGTTAGGGAAAGAATCCGAAATGTGAATCAATATTTCCTTAGATACCAATTGGCAGCCTTAGAGAAATGACTACATAAAACAGAGTACATTTAAACCACAACATGTTAGGTAGCCACCTAAAATGCCATTCAAGGAAGTGTTTTAGTGGTACTGGAAAATCATTACACTACAGAAAGACACTCAAAATACATTCATAAGTGAAAAAAGAAAGCTGGACAACAGTATTTATAGTACAATTCCATTCTGGTAACTTAAAGAGACACACACACACACACACAACCACCCACCACTGATATGTGAAAGAGAAAACATGGAAGATTGCACACTAAAACTAATAGTGGTTAGCACTGTGAGATATTAATAGCATTAGAGAAAAGTTTCACTTTCAATTTTACAAATTCATTTATTTCAATTTATGTAGTGTTATGTAGTGCTGGCATTTTATTTAAAAGGAAATTTCACTTACTACTTTATACATTTCAATATTTGAAAGGTTTTTTTAGTATTAGGTATATTTGGTAGATAATATGAGAAAGAAATTCTACTTTTTGCTTCTTCCATTTCTATAAAATTTTTCTAGAATTATGTACAGTACACTCTCTATTAACTGGAACTCAGGCAACTGACACTCTCAAGCAAGTGACAAAGAAATCAAAGAAATAATACTTTAAATAAAAATTAAAGTCAATTTCTAGGGGAAATGTAAGTTTAAACTTGGGGCGCAGCTGCACATCATGTAAAACCTGACTTTGTGTAAGAGGCGCAGGGCCTCAGAGCAAGCTGATACTCGTTTATCTTTCAAGAAAGCTGCATGTAGATCTAAAACCATCCACACCCACTTCTCCTGATCTTGTTCTAGCTACATTCTCAGATCCTGATGATCCTGATGCGATGCCTACCCAGTTAACTACTCTACTGTGACAGTTCTAAATGTATATGTGTGTGCTTTTTTCTAAGCTACTTGAAGTTTTAAAAAATTGTTAGTGAAGTTCATTAAGGTGAAAAGTTTACTTACTGCCATTTAAAATTGTGCACTGGGGGAAGCCGGGATGGCTCAGCGGGTTAGGCGCTCGCTTTGCAGCCCCAGGGACTGAGGATTGAATCCTGACCCCGGCCTGTACAACCCCATATGCTAAACTGGGGTGTGCCTCCCATGCAGGAGGCCCCCAGCCCAGTTCCTGCCCCTCTTGGCCCCTGCCCACCTGTGTGGGCACGGTATGGGTATAGTATTCATTAGGCCTATTTTTAATAGTAATTCTCAAGCAATCAGAAATTACATTTATCCAGCATCTACCCATTTCCATGGGTGCCAGTTAACTGAGAGGCTACTGTATTTGTAATTTGAAAAATAATACTTTTTTAATTTTAAAAGAAAACCCCTATGTAATAATATAAAAAGTAAAAAAATAATAATAATAAATCTAACAATTATGTATTTCAACTAAAAGAAGACATTCGAGGAAAAAAGACTAGAAAAGCTACCTGCCCAAGGGTGACGGTGCCTCTGAGAGGTGTCGGCATGATGGGGATTGGCTCGCTAGCTGTTTGCAAATTTATATACTTTCCTACACTTCCCCAAACATTTAATGATGAGCAGTTATCACTTTGATCACCATTTAAAAAGTACCCAGCTGGTTAGGCACACCCTCTTGCTGCTGGACCCCAGAGCTGAGACTCATGTCTACATCCCAGAGGCCAAGGAAGGGCCTCGAGGCTACACCTGCCTTCACTTTATTCAAGAAATAAGAAAGAGAAAGGAAGGAAGGGAGGGAAATTGAGGACTCCCCCAGAGGACTGAGAGGGACTCAAACTTCAGTTTTTACTTCAGTTTTCTAAGAGCACCTAGGTTTAGAAACTGAATCCCCCATCCAAATGCATTAGTTTGCATTTTGTCAGTGGGAGAAAGAGCTAACATCTGTTGACTGCCTGCTTCGTTTCAGGTACTGTGTTTAGAACTTTTATATATTAAAAAGCTTTGAAACGTTGAAAGACGCTTCCACACGTCCCTGTGTCACCAGCCCCCTTTCTGTCCCTGTCCTGCCACGTGCCGTTTACAGGGAAGGCCACTCGTCACACTCCCGTCACCTCCTCCGGGTTTCAGCGAGTGTGAAAAGGGCTCGCCAAGGAATGAGGCAGAAATAAAGCCCGTCCCATGATTATTCTTGGGGATCACTGGAAATGACACCCCAGAACTGTTCCCAACCTTCCGGGTTTTCTTTTTCTCTTCACAACTCATCCGTTAAATGTTATCCCAGGTGCTGAGTGGGCAGGGTAGGAACCCCGGGTTGTGTGATCAGAAGCACAAGCTTGTTCCTGTGCTGAGCCCGCCCGCACCACTTACCGCTTGTTGAGCGCACACCTGTGTGTGGAATCCCGTTTCTCTCCCCACTCCCCCAGGGAACCCAGAAGGGAGCTCTCATTTTTTGAAGCACTTTTTATGTACTTGGCCCTACACTGTATCTCGCTTAGTTACCTCGACAATTCTGTAAAAATCGCTTGCAAGGCCTCAGTTCAGCAGATGGGTCTGCACAGGCTGGGGCCAGGAATCGAACCCTGGACCTTGTGCTTGTGAGGCAAGTGCTCAACCACTGGGCTATCCCAGCATCCCACAATTTGGTGACGGGCTCTCACCTTCCACCACAGGCACAATGAGGGGCAGAGGGAATGTACTCACTCCAGATCTGGCCAACGGAAGAAAGTTCCATTCTAATGCAGAGCCTGGCACCATTCTCGTGGACACAGAAGTGAGCACAGGCAGCCAATCGCCACTAGGTGGCCCCAGAGCGCAGCCAGGACCAGGAGAGGTTGGCACCTCAAACAGGGAATTCCCCGCCAGCTGCAGCCACTTCATAAATCTGCCACGATGTGACCCACACTGGAGGCAGTTCGCCTCCACGTCCTGACTTAGCCAACTCGTCTAGGTGGCTAAAACCAAGTAGAAGAATTGGGAGTGGAAGCCACGTCTCCAGTGCCAAGTCACCCCTTCCCATCCCACTACACCGTCTCCATGTGCCGGAAGGGGTCTCTCTCAGGCCCCGGGGAAGAAGGCAGATACATATCTGGGCCTTCCCAATCAAACCTCAAGGGAGTAGAGTGGGGACAAGCTTCACTGTCCTCACTCCCTGCGGGGCACAGACTTGGAGGCGTGACACCAAGAGGCTGGGCTCACAGAGATGGAGCAGGGGGGACGGTGCAGGGTGAGCCGTGGTTCTCAAGCGAGCACCCTTCCGGGCCAGCTGGTGGTGGGCTGTTACAACACAACCCCCGGAGACTGATTCAGGCCATCGGGGAGGGGCCTGAGAAGCTTCTTTGAGGACCATGGAGGCTCAGCTCTGAACCAGCATTTGCACGTGATGAGACGCATCGTGGTCAAACAGAAGTGCTCAGAGCTAAACCACGCCTCAGCAGTGAGCGTCACATGCGAGGCCTGTGTGGAGGGCCAAGGCGTGTCAGTGTGACATCTTTATAATTCTATTAGCATCAGGACCATCCTGCTTTTGGCAGAGGATGTCTCCGTCCACACCAGGAAACAGCAAGTGATACACAGACCAAAAATACGCCAGGCAAATAGTGTTTCCAGAGCTGTGGCGAACAGCAGCCAAAGCTGTTCTTTATTTAATAGTCTATAAAACATTGACCCATAAATGCACAGGCTCAGTGAGAATCCTCTCTAAAAACCACTTCCCATAGACACAGTGACTAGTTCATATTTGCCTTTGGGCAGCTTCCCCTGAAAGAACAGTGCGGAGGACGCCAGTGTGAGTGGATGAAGTAAACAGCAGTAGAGGGTGTTACAAGCAGAGGCCAGCCACCTAATGGGACAGATAACACCAAACCCGCCACAAGTCTCGTTCCCCCTTCCCTCTAAAATAGAAGCGACTCATCTATTTCCGAAAACTAATGGGCCCTTAGCTGTAAGACCTCAACACACATCCCCGTTTCCAAAATACCTCCCTGAAGAGTAAAAATGAGAGGCTTTCCGGACACTGAGAAGAGTTCCTGAGAAAAGTAAAAACTGGCAATCGTTTAGACTGTGTTTTTATTGTATGGGCCCCCACCCCCTGGGTAATTTCAACAAGTGCTGTCTCAGAGGCCACCTATTCATACGCAAATCTAAATTAGTTAAAATAATGTTAAAAATCCAGCTCAAATCCTTGCTGGGGGAGCTAGAGAACATTTGCATCATCACACAGAGTCCTACTTCAAACGGTTCCCAAAACAGCTTAAGGCTTAAAACAGATTGCGAATAACAAAGTATCAGAAAGGAATCCACCAAATTAAAGCTGCAATGAACAGCTCAACCTGGATTTCCCAGGTTCCTCCAGTCTCGGGGTGAGGAGTAAGGCAGAGAGGGGGACAGTGGAACCGCACTCAGGGGGTCCCTGGCTTTGCCAGTTCCTGGAAATGGCAAAGAGGTTGGCCGTCACCTAACTCCCTGGGTTCCTTGATGGAGGGTGTTGTGGGGAGGACACACAGGGGATGCAAGTGGGGACCCAGCACAGTGTGGGCTCCTACTAAGTATGTCGCATAATCACTGTTGTCAGGACCTCAAGGACCTGAGTTTCCTCAGCTGAACCCTCCCTGAGTTAAAAATCCCACCTACCCCTGACTCCTTCTTGGTTCAACTCCCGCAGGTCACTCCTTCCTTCTCTGTGGACCGGTGGTTGAGGGTCAGGTTTTCGTTTTATCTTTAATTGCCATCTGTCAGATTACTTTCCATGATAATGCAGGGAAATGAAACAGAAACTCCAAGCCCCAGTTTACTCCGCCATACTGTTATGGAAGTTTCTAGACAGTCTCAGTGCCTGTGCTTCTCTCCTTACTGACCAGCCCTGGTCGCGGACCTCACTGCAAGCCGCCCTGCTCCACACGGAGCTGCTCTTCTCACCGGCCACTGCCAAGCCCTTTGTGCTTCACAGGTTTACAAAGCCATCCTTTCCGTTTGCCACTTCCACCAGCCAGACCACGGTCATCGGGTCAGAGGAGAAAACGCGCACAGGAGAGAAACATCCAGGAGACCGAATTTCTACAGAGCGCGATCCGCATGTGAGTGTGAAGGAACTAACCACAGCTGGGGGTAAAAGACACCCGAAGGACAGGAAGGAACAGTGCCTGGTGTTCAGGGGTTGGAGGCAGAAACAGTGCCGACCCCCACCAGCCAGGCTGGGAAACTCATCGTAATCCATGGGGTATTAAGTGGAATATACAGGAAGGTTTTGCCCTGGGAGCGGGGAACAGTGAGACTGAGTTCTGCCCCAAACTCACCTAAGAAATCTTAAGGGCCAGATGGAAAAGAAGCAGTTTCCAAAAAAACTTATTTGCAGCCTGAAGAAAGTTCAAGAAGATTTAAAGGGCTATAAACATATCCAGGACTCAGCAAGGGAGAAGTCACAATGTCTGGCATGCAATCGAAGATGACCAGACATGCAAAGAGGCAGGAAAACACAACTCCTACTGAAGAGAACTGTCAACCTACGGAAATCAACCCAGACCTGACACAGACATTAGAATTAGCAGAGAAGAACATTACAAATTATTACTGTTCGCCTCATTCCCAAGAAGTTAAATGGTAGCATGGAAGATGAAACCTAAAATATCTGGAAGGAGACCATACTGGATGGGAATAAGAGCAGATTACATATTGCAGGAGAAAAGATTACTTGAATTTAAAAGGTATAACAATAGAAACTGCCCAAAGGAAACAGGAAAAGAACTTAAAAACTGGAAAGACTCTTTTTCATGGACCCTCGGAGGCAGCTGGCTGCTTAGGGATGAAGCTGAACATGTCTTTCCCAGCTGCTGGCTGTCAGAAACTCACTGGATTGGCCGATGCGTGCAAACTGCATTCCTTTTATGAGAAGCGTGTGGCCACGGACATCGCTGCTGTCGATCTGGATGAAGAATGGAAAGGCTATGTGGTTCGCATTAGTGGTAGGAACGACAAACAAGGTTCCCCATGAGGCAGGGTGTCTTGACTCCAGGCTGGGTCTGCTTGCTAATGAGTACGGGGCATTCCTGTTACGGCCCAAGGAGGACTGAAAAAAGGAAGCGCAGATCCATTTGATGTGCACTGTGGACGCAAATCATTGTAATAAAAAAGGGGAGAACGATACTCATGGGGCCACTGGTACTACTGCATCTCGTCGCGTGGAGCCCAAAAGAACAAGCAGAATCGGCAAGTGTTTCACTCTCGTTAAGAAGAGCATGTCCGCCAATACGTTGTGAGAAAGCCCCTAACAAAGAAGGTCAGAAACTCGGACCAAAGCACCCAAGAATCTTGCTACTCCACACATCCTGCAACATACACGTTGCCGTATTGCTCCAAAGAAACAGCAATAAGGAAGAAGCCGCAGAACATGCTAAGCTTTCAGCCAAGAGAAAGGAGGCCAAAGAGAAATGCCAGGATCAGGTCACCCAGCGACGCAGGCTGTCCTGTCTGAGAGCTGCTACCTCCGAGTCTGAGTCCAGCCAGAGATGAGAGTTCTCTGAGAACAAGAGGTAAGATCAGACATCCAAAAACAAAAACAAAACTGCTGGAAAGAGCTTACGTGAGCTGTGAGACAGACGACAGAGAAGCAAAGATAAAGATGGCACTGAATGTCTGATGGAAAACAATGCAAGTGAGGAAAGTGCAGAACATCTTTAAAGAACTAAAAGAGGGGAAGCTGGGATGGATCAGCAGGTTGAGCGCTTACTTTGCAGCCCCGGAGACCAGGGATCGAATCCCGGCTCCAGCCCATGAGGACCCACATGCTGAACTGGGGTATGCCCCCAGTTCAGTTCTTGCCGGGGCCTATGCGGGAGGCTCCCGGCCCAGTTCCTGCCCTGAGCAGCCCCGTGCCCACCTGTGGAGTGAAACTATATGGAAAACTAATGCTGTCAACTATGGAGACTGCTCTGGGCCCTCCCCCTACTCTCTGTCTCTCTCTGTCTGTCTCTCTCTCTCTGTCAAAAAACAATAAAAATAAATCTTTAAAAGAAAAAACCATGAACCTGGGATTCTATAACCCACCAAGATATATCTTTGAAGACCCAACGTGAAATACAAATGAATTCAGACATTCAAAATCTGAAAGACTTCATCACTACAAAAACAAACGTGGGGGAGGTCCTTCTGTTTTGGAATGGGGTTATGAGTGGTTTTCTTCTCTCCTGTATCTATGAATATACATGCATTTCATAATGTGATGATACCGCCTTTGTATAAAGTGCTAAAAATAACCTTCAACGATCATTTCCTATGAATAAATAAGTGAACTCAGGTTTAGGAACTAGAGACTTGACCAGCACTGTCCAACATGGGGGTCACTAGCCACACGTGGCTATTTAAATGTAAACTTTAATTAAAGTAAAATAAAATAAAAATGTCAACTCCTCAGTCACATAACCACATTTCAAGCGTTCAACGGCCACCTGTGGCCACTGGCTGCCACATGGGGTCGTGTTAGAGGTCATGAAAGCAGCCTGAGAGCTGGAGGCCAACTGAGGGTAAGGGCAGGTGGGTGAGCGAGCTGCCGGGCACAGACAAGCCCCCCGTGGATGGCATGAGGTCGCTGGACGCCCACCAGGCAGGCTCGTGCCTGCGCACAGCTCTGCAGGTCTCAGGAGTCAGAACTCCATGTGGGGAGCCAGGGGTCTGCACCTAACGAGCTCCTCGTGACTGTGACAGATGCCCGGTAGAGAGGGAGGACCGAGGATGCAGTGACAAGAGCTTACCCTGCAGGGCCACCTGTCCCTCACATACCAGCTGTGTGACCACTCTGAGACTCCACTTCCTCTTGTGTCAATGAGGGTCACTGGGAGGCAAATGAGGGGGCAGGAGAAGATGGATCAAACACCCCACACACAGTGGCTCAAGCTGCAGCTGGTGACAGAGCATAGAAGCGCGATGGGAACTGGGCTGTAAAAGAAATGGTGAGGCAGCACGAGATGGAGAGGAAGTGAGGAAAGGAGCGGAGGGAAAGTGACCGAGATGACAGGGCCTGTGTCAGGCAGCGTTCTGCAGAGGAACAGAAACAGTGGTGTGTGTGTAGATTTATTATAAGGGCCTGGCTCACACAATCACAGAGGCTGACCGGCCCCACGACCTGCAGTTGGCAAGCTGCAGGCCTGGAAGAGCCGAAGGTGCAGTTCTGGTACAAACACGGGAAAAAAACACGTCCCTGCTCAATCCCCTGCCTCGTGGGAGGGTTGGCCTTCGTGTTCCGATCAGGCCTTCAACAGATTGGGTGGAGGCCACCCACCTTAGGAAGGGCAATCTGCTTTACTCTGTCTACCAATTATTCATCTCATCCATAAACATCCGCATCCAGAGCGTCTGCGCACCCCAAGGCCCAGCCAAGTTGACACATGAAGTTAACCATCACCGGGCCAGAGTTAGGGACAGAAATGGAAGAGAACATTGGAGAGGCGGAACATTTAAGAAAGGAAAGAAGAGATGTTGTTAGCAAGATGAGAGTCAAGAAGACCCACTTGGTGTATATGACGCCATAAAGATCTTACTCCTTTCACCCAGGATTCTGGCTCTGAGGCACCCAGGACATCTTCACGATAATTAGGGTGCAGGGACCCCTGGCACATTGGCACACACTCCACTCTCCTCTTAGCGCTGAGGAGATGGGTGACACATAGGTGCCACCAGGCGTCACTCCTGGGCGGGGATTACTAACGGAAAGGAATGCAGATTTCCGCCCCATGCTTGGCATGTGGAAGTGGTAACAATTAATGATGGAGTCACCCTGGAGTTACCTCTATATTATAGTTCAGAAACCCAGACCCTACTGATGTCGCCGGCAGGACAAATCTGACTTTCTCCTCCACCGGGGACTTTACGGGGTCTGGCTGAAGCACGAAGTCTGATCCAGGAAACCAAGTCCGGTCCCAATCCCAGGGCACCCAGTAGAAGTGGGTTGGCTGGAGCCGGACCCGGGAGACCTTTTGGTAACCTGCCAAGAGAGAGCCGGCACCCTGCTCTCTTCCGGCGGCCAGCACAGCCCTCTGCCCACATGTCTGTTTTGGTTTCCTGACTTCTCCTCGCCCACTCGCCCACTGACTTCCTTAGGCTCTGCCCGCTTTTCCTTGCTCACATTCTTGGTCTTCAGCGTCTTCCTCAGATCCAGCTGACTCATGCGGCTCATGAAAAATGCTGAGATGACCAGATGACTCGAGGGCTCAAAACTCAGGGATCAAAGGACTTAAGAGAGAAGAGACGGCCAATAAAAGCCACTTGTCTGCTAGCAGTGCAGCCGCTATCAAGTCCCCCCCACCCCTCCCAGGCCCAGGGCCGCTCCCCTGCATCCCGGCTCCAGGGCATCCAAAGGCCCAATAAGGCAGCAGCTGGTCCTGCGAAATCAGAGCAGAACCTCGTGTCCAGAGCCAGCTTCCTTTCTTTAGCACGCAGTCTCGCTAAGCAATAGTGGAGGTGACAGTAAGGGTGTGGGTCCACACAGTCCTGGGGTCACATGCCCAGCATGGTACTAACAGCAATGCAACCAACTACTGACGAACTCAACTCTCCAAGCCACTGTCTGTAAAATGAGGGTGATGATAATGCTGAACTCACTGGATTACTGCAGGATCCAGGGAGCTAGGGAGGGCCGAGGGCTCAGGTGGCAGACTGTCAGTAAGCTGCAAAGCTCCCCTAGCAACTCCAGCAGGGGCTTGAAGAACGTCTTTGTAACGCTGATGAGATGCCTCAGGAACCGAACTCCTGTTTAGATCAACTAGTCTGTGGTAGAAGTGGTTTCGCTATTTATCACCTCGCTTAAGGTCACAGAATCTCTCCACAATGGTAAGCGAGGATGCACTGTACTTATGAATGTTGTGACAACTGCTTGGAAGAAGAGGCCTCCTGTGAATTAAAGGAAGACCTTCCCAGGTCAGGCCCCACGATGTCCAAACCTGTGAGCATTTGCAAACGCTGGGCTGCCGAGAAGTCTACGAAGTCAACAATCAAGGTAAATGGGGCTTCAGAGGCGTATTCAGGCCTCAGAAGAAAAACAGAACAGCAGACAAGAACCCTCTGGAACTTCAGAACTCACTGGCTGGTGAGCCACCAACCATTGATGTTTTAAAGAACCTCTGCTCCACAACGCTGGGCTAAATTCGAGTTGTTTTATTTACCTGAAGTAACAAAAGGGCACTTTTTTCATGTTCCAGAGGCAGGCTTCTCATGGACTCAGACAGACTTTCCCGGCTTGGGTCTCAATGTGTACGACTTCACTATAAAATCCACGCACAGTCTTGAACAGGCATGGCTGTTTGGCTTTTGGAAGGTGGGATGGGCAATAGCATATGTTTCTTAGTTTTGTTGTGGTTTTTTCCCCCTGAGGTACGGCTGGCAGGTCACAGTGCACCCCACGCCCAGCAACGTGAGCACCGGGGTACGGCACTGAGAGTCACCTGTTCTGACCTTGACTTGTACGCCCTAGCACTGTCCCCTGAGTGGTCCTCGGTGGCCTCCTCTGGGCTCAGGCCAGGCCTGGGCACAATCCCTATCGGCCAAGGGCGGCCTGCGTCCCAGTCCCCACTCCCAGGACCTGGGCACCCTCGGTTCTGTGAGCTTCAGGGGAGGAGGGTGAATGGAATCACCGGTCTAGTCCATCACCTTCCCACTCACACAGATGAAACAAATAGCCACGAACAAGCCATGACACGGCCAACAAGTGTCATCACGCCTCCTGGAGGGAACCTGGTTTGTCTTCACAAAAGGAACAAAATCTGACTTTTTGGACCTGAAACTGCCCGGAGCACACTGAGCCCTGTCTTCTTCCTCCCACCGGTCCTTTCTGGAAGGTGCAGAACACCACCTGACCCCACAGGTCCAGCACACTTTTTCTTCCTTCTTACCCGCCTCTCTCAAGGCACAGATGGGCGCCAGTGTCTCCTCAGACTGGCCACTTGAGACACACTGTCCAGACCCGCAGTGGTGGCTGCCAGCCAAGGCCAGGCCTGCCCCCTCCCACTCCGCAGTGTGCCAACGGCTTCCTGAGAGAGGCCAGCCCGGGCGAGGCCACTCTGGGCGGGCAGATCCTGCAGGGGGAGAAGGGAGGCCCAGAGCACACAGCTGCATGACACCCACACTCACTCCCCGCCCCCCAGAAGCAAGTCTAAAACAAAAGGAACTTGAACAAACCACAGAAATGCCCACACATGGCGCCCTGAAGCTTTAGTTCTGGGAACAAACACACCAAGGAAACAATTCAGCAGAGGGAAACAAAGACGCACGCACAAAGACCCTGGCCGGGGCTGCGCGTGACAACCAGCAGAGCGGAACCATGCTCCGTGCTGCGACACCGTGCACCAACCCAGCCGGTCACTACCTCACTGTCAAAGGATCACTACGAAGGCTGCAGTTCATGACAAAACAGTAAATCCACACAGTAAAACACTGTAATGCTAGGACTACAATTCTACAAAGTTCTGGAGATGGTTTGGACAAATTTGTCTACATTTGGGAAACATATCAGGAAAAAAATACCGGTGACAGAATAACATAACAGGTTTCTGCCTTTAAAACGTTCTTTGTGGTTGTCACGCTGTTCTCACAGCTAAAAACAAACTAAACACTGTTGCTTCTTCTCGGTGGTGGGGAGATGCATGTCTGTTCAGGGGAACCGCCGTGGTGCCCTGGGGGACTTGTGCCCCACAGTGACAAAGGTCTGATGGGGACAATCTTGTGATGCTCCCAGGACCTGAGAGGATGGAGGCTGTCAGGAGCTCCTATAAGTGTGTCTCCCACTTGCCTCCCTTGCTCCCCTGGGAGCCTGTCACAACATGAGACAGCTTCCATCTCTGATGAGGCGTGGGCTCGCCCCAACTCCCTACCCCCAGAATACAGCTGCATCTAGGATTGGCTGCTCAGCATTCCGCAACCTGCACTGCGGCCATCTGGTCCCTCACGGGTCATCCTTTACAGCATGTGGGACAAGGACCCAGAAAGCTGGCACCATTGGCATGTCATCTGAAAGTCACAAACCTAAAAGTGGCTCATTGTGTCTTTGCCAGTTAAATCTGTCAGGCCTCTCCCTGTAAGCATGTGTGAGTCTGACAAGATCCCAACATTCTGTTTTAATAAAGCATAATATCAGCATGTTGTTTTAATGAAGTATCCATACAAGAAGTGTGTGTGCATGTGTGTGTGTACTCACCGAAATATACCTCTCTGCTGCTTTGTGCTATTTTCATAAACAAAATGGGAGAACAGGAAACACACACACATATAAATACTCACACACACACTAACCAACCAGAAAACTGTGACAGTCAAGCCTCCTCCAGATTCGGGAGCCTGGGATTCTGGTGCCAGCGACCTGGCCAGGTTTTCCATCTTGAGAAATTCTCTCCCCCTCTCTGGGCCCCCATTTCTTCTCCCACCACCCGAGGGGGGAGGGGCTAGATGAGCCCAGCCCCAGCTGTGCTGTCCCCGACGCTGGGGCTCAGAGACACACTCGGGACCTGCGGGGCCTGGCCACAGAGTGCCCCATGCCTCCTGCTGACAGCAGTCACGGGGCAGCGATATGTCCGTAACAAAGGGCACTACTTCGAGTGTCCAAGACAAGGTGCTCAGACTCACGCCGGGGTCTCCAGTTGCCCCTACAGGCGGGGAGGAAGTGGAGTGTTTACACACGACAGGCGTGTGCAGGCCCGTTGGTACACAGGAATGCTGCCGCCCCCACTCCTGCAGCAACGCCACTCTAGGGTAGGGTGACCAGACGTCCCGCTTTTGTCGGGACAGTCCCGATTTTTAACAATTTGTCCCGCATCCCGCGGTGTTTTAAAAAAGTCCCGATTTTTGGAAAGAATGCACAACAAGCTAGGGAATGGCGGGAGATACCATATTTTCCGGCGTATAAGACGACCCCCTAATTTTACAGTTAAAACATAGGTTTAGGCCTATACTCGCTATATAAGACTACCCCCCCACTTCCGAGGCAACACCAGTTCGTTTTTTACGGTAATTAAATTTTTAATGAATGACATTTTTCGAACATACCGTAATATACCGTACATTGATACGATAAATGGAAGGTCTCTTCACAAATGGCAATGCCATGAACTTGACCGAGAAACAAGAAATCCAAAAGAGAACATTAACAATGATGGCATCATCTGGAAAGAAAATTACATGAAGAACTTGCAGAAAATGCTTGTTTG